>JAGVSP010004889.1:0-31893 GCA_022494985.1 Micrasema minimum
TAGAATTTGAAATTATTCAAAAAATTAAAGCCATTTAAATAAAACGATTCTTATTTATAAGTTCTGATACTTTTTGTGATTTGCAACCTTTGGTATAATCTACTGTCATCCGGTGAAGGTGTTTCGGCTGGCTAGGCTATATACTGCGTATCCCCATGATTGGGGCGTCCTGGTTCGCGTCCACTGCGTGATGGAATCCTTCGTTTGCGTCGGAACTACGTGGCGTGGACCTGACTTGAAAGGATGCGCGGGAACCGGTGGCCGACCACTTGGCTTGGAGGCAGTTTGTGGAATCAATATGCTCCGCACAGAGAGCGGATATGGGGATGATGATGATGATGAGGTACGACTTATTAAATTACCTACTCGCCAGATTTAAAAATTAATTAAAGTAAATCTTTATTTAATTTAATTTAATCTGTGATCCTGACATCCATATCCTCAAAATTATAATGAAATATGTGATTCCTAAAAAAAGAGATGATTAAAATATGAGGCTTTTTGGTGTACAGAATTTAAGATTGGACCATTTAAGATTAATAATAATAATCTAATAATAAATACAAGTGAGGCCCAAAACAAAAGAATCTCGGTCCACTGACAGCCCAATTTACGTTCTGTTCCTTTTTCAAATTCAATTTATTTTCAAATTTAGAACACGGGCCAACCAGCCTACCAACACTACTGCGGTAATGTAATAGTATTTATGCTAAGTACCAATACTAAATTAACATAAGGGAAACACTGATCCATTTGTTTTTAGATACATATTACCTTTAATGTACATTCTTTATTCTATGTGTGTAATGCATACTTTACACGGCACCAAAAACTGTACAGTTTATAGTTTAGAAAACTGAACAGTTTTCGGTCCCAGCCAATAAGAGTAGGTATTTATTTAGACGTGGTTTTTCACGTTAAATATTTCATATGTGATACCTTGGATTGGCGCTAGAACACCAGTTTAATAATTAGGGGTATAATTATATTCTTTAAATATTAAAAAAATAAACTTATTTTTACGTTATAAAAAACAAAGTGATTTATGGGTGTTAGATCTCTTAATAAATACCGCATAAATATCTGAGAAAATTACCCCTAATTTAAATCAAAGCATCGCAAGGGCTCAACTCGTTTGTGAGTCTTTCAAGAAATAAAATGGCCTAAAAATAATAAGCCAATCATAACCCATAATTCATAGCATACAGTTCTGATCCTTCATAAATTGAGGTGGGATAATACCTTGACAGGTTGCGTTTTGGGATTTTATCAAATTTTGACAGGTACCTGTGCCAACTAGATTGTAAATAAGCATGCGCAAGATGTACGGTGTATTTGATTTGGCTTTGATGCCGACAATTCTGTCAATGAGGCCACGTCCGAATGGGTAATTTGTAGGAGCATTTGACTGCCCTCGGACGACAATATTAAAAGAACAGTTTGAGATTAGTTGTGGCAATATTTGGAAAAAATCGTATAAATATCACAGTATGCTATCCACGAAAATCAAGGTACGAACTATCTAACTCACCCCATTTCCTCAAAGTGTTATGCAGCGAGGATAAAACGCCACATCACTCTGTCCTGAAACACTTCCCTTCTTTCTGCATCTCCAACGCACACCGATTTACGTAAAAAAAAAAATATTTGCAGTGCTGCAAACTATGAAAATTGAAGTTTCGACAAAGGATCTAGGAGGCAGTGCGGGCATCTGTCAGAAGATGAATGATTGGCGTCCTTTGACAGATGGGATGTGTGTGATACATAAAATATATTGTATAGGCTGTGCCGGATATAATTGGCGATCCTTTTTTGCTCAAACGCACCCACGCAAGCAACGCGAGAATTAGAAAATTAGGGGTAAAATTATATAGGCATAGATAAGGTAGGGTGTAATACGCACTTTACACTAGACCGAAAACTGTACAGTTTCTTATTGATTGATATGGCATTTATTTTTGTAGAACTCCATGATAATCTTATGTTTAAATTCAGTTTGATAATGATTTTAACATAAGAGTGTACAGTTTCTTGTTCAGAAAACTGTACAGTCTGTCAAAAGACACGCTAATAAGCGCGATTGTAAGTTATTATCGTATGTTTGCTCACAGAAAATTGTAAATATAGCTAATAATGTAAATATGTTATTTGTTTTTACGTATACAATATACCAATATCTACTTAAATGTTTACATAAAAAAACATTAACTGTCATGTCAGCCAAACGTCTCGTCGGCCATACAGTTTTCGTTTTAAACGGGACACTTTTCAGACTGCACAGGAAAATGTACAGCTTACTGTCCCGTATTAAGCTAGCTTTACAATAAAGCTTGCTAATATCCGTTTTACTCATTAGATATTTTAAAAACCAAAATAGCAACAGGTTTTGCATTATTTTGCTGCATTGACAGAAAATCCTCTTCGGGATTCAAAACAGCGAAGTATTTTAAAATAATCGTAATCGCCATTTTAAATAGGTTTAAAAATAACTCGGCAAACAAATCAGTGTAGCCATAGACAATAACGAATTATGGTTTTTAATTAAAATTCAAAAAACGTTCGACACTCGGAATAAGCGTTCGAAATTCGAAGCTCAAAATTGGAATAGGAGCATAAATAATCGAGTTTCTAGACAGGTAGGTTCGGGGCACTTGATCTATGGATTTCAAAGATCTATGGTTTAAATAATTTTGATTATGGCAATTAAGTCATGCCTTATAGATCAATATGGCTATTAAAAATATCCCGAAGGATTATTTTATAATTCTGATGTTACAGAATTTTTCTTTTTAAATATGTCCGACGTCCGTATGTCCGTATAATTTATCGAAGTGGCGTTCACATCGTGGAACAAACATAATTTTACTAAGGAATTCGTAAACGCCCTAGCAAGGCGAAACAGCTATTACTAAAATTTAATTAAATGGGCTAGATTTTCTGTGATTCATTTAAAGTAGGTATGTTCGGTATGTATGAACGGGTGGTGGCCCAGTGGGAGCGTCCCCGTCTTTGAGTCTAGAGATTCCCGGTTCTAATCCCGAACTCCGCCACGACTTGATTCCTTTTTTGAAGCACAAGCCGCTTAGGCTTTATTGAAAATAGTATTTACAAATTGAAATAAAATATGTGCAAAAATCATAAGATTGAATAGATTATTTTTTTACAAAAAAAGTCAAAATGTAGATTCAGTGCGATAAAAAAAAAATAAAAAATGAAACCAATAATTATTTCAATAATATAAAATGGCCATCTCGCATTTAAAAAATCATAATATTTAATTTGATTAATAACCGGCGGACTCTAAATTAGAATCTCTTGGTTCGAATTCCACTCCATCGCCACATGTTTTTTTCTTTCTAGCACAGTTATTTCTCACTATCTAAAAGTAGATCCGCAATTAAAATATTTGTGTATATTCGAATGTACATATTAAACCCAAGAATATATTATTAACTATATGTAAATCAATATCATTATAAAAATGACCACTACCCTCGACAGATTGACTTATAAAATACCAACAATTTTTTTTTATTAAATCGAACACAGCACCAAAAGTATTATTTATTATTTCATTGTTTTTACGCCCATAGGGCTTTTACATAGACATTTTTAAATGATTACACAGTAGGTAGCTATTCATTACCGCCGGAGATGGCATCCAGAAAACTGTTCCCTAAAATGCACTAGATTTGTGTTGAAAATTCTAATGTGTTAGTATACTTGTTAGCCAGTGCGTGCATTCGTCGTAAGGGTGATTTTGCACTGTAATTGGTCGATGATTGGCCACAGTAAAATAGTGCATTATTACGAGTAACTCGACCAGGCACTCGTATACTAATTAAATTTGTTAGTTGACAACAATCAAACATAGATTTTAATACTTTGAACAGCAAGAGCAAATCATTTAATATTCTTCTATTTTCTAATGTTTGTATATTCAAAAAGTTAATTAAAAAGTTATAATTTATGTTTACAATGGGAATATTAAATTTAAAGCACTATCCACTGTACCACAGAGCCAAACCAACCAGGCACAAGAATAATAATTGAGATAGTCAAATTAAAAGAATGGAATGCCAGGACTTTTTCTATCATACATTAAAATTAATCTATGCATAGTCTCGCATCTACTAACACCTACATTCTATGGATTCCAGAAATGCAATACACAAAAAAGAGGTAGCCCATTTATTTTAAAATTAATAAATTATTACGTGCTGTAAGCCCGCCCTAATTCCGGGCATACCAACGTAATTGTGCCGGTCGGAGAAGGGTAATATTGCTACCAACTTGAGGTGAAAAATAAACGAAATTAGTAATCACCGTGCCGGCCGGGCGGCGTTCGAATCTGGCGATTTGAATTTTCGAATTTCGAATGGAAGGAATTTGAAAATTGACGTTTTCTTAATAATTACAGGATTGGTTGCGTCTTGTATTGTACCGATGTTTGTGTTGTTATTGCACCTGGTGATAAAAATTACATGGAGTCAAAATTATTGTTTATTATAATATAACGAACACAGAGGTGAGGCAACGGACACAGCAACCCTTGGTATCTACTGTCATCCGGCGAAGGCGTTTCGGCTGGCTAGGCCATATACTACGTATGCCTCCCGAGAGCCTTAACCATGCTTGCCTATTTTACAAGGCATCAGGTTCTCGGCGTCCTGGTCGTCCACTGTTGACAATTCGTCGGCAGTTTGCGTCAGAGCTGCGGCACGAGGACTTGACTTGGGAGGATGCACGGGAGCTGGCGGCCGATCTCTTGGCCTGGAGGCAGTTTGTGGATTCCATATGCTCCACTTAGGGAGCGGACATGGTATAATGAAATAAAATAATAATCTAACGAATCATTAGATACAAAATTATTTGGTGAGTATACCTACCTATTTCAATTCATTCATAACAAACGTTACGATAATACACAATTAAAACATTGAATGCACAATTCCCAATAATTTATTCGATATGCATTTAAAAAAATTGCGGTAATGGTGAATACATAACTAAATTTTTTCACACACAGATATAACTGATGTAGGTATAATTTTTTACTATTTTTAATTTTGAGATTACGAATTTCAGTGAAGTGAAATTCCATACTTCAAGTCCTTTTTGCAGTGGTGGTATCCAAATACTGTTAATTATGTTATTATGTAAACGCAAATAAAGAATGAATCGAATAAAAAATAATTAAATAAAGATGTGCCAGGGTTCAAATAAAATAAGCAATAATGAAAAGTTCTTGAGCATTTCCGGGGCACTGACCACTTATGTAATAATATATAGACTTGTAGCTCATTTCTCACCACGGCAAGCTCATTAAACATTTACATCTCTTGTTTACAAACCATCCATCTTCTATGGATGCATAAATACCTATAATACTATATAATATTGATGAGTTCCGTAACTTAAAAAAAAACTTCAACCAAAGCCATCTTAGCAAGAAAAACGAACATAGAATGATATGCCACTATACCAATGTCCGCCCCGTAGCATAGTGGTAGCGCATTTGGCTACCATGCACGAGGTCGCGGGTAGGTCAACATGAAATATTTATTTACATGTGATTTTCATATTAATATTTCATGTAATAGAATGACTGTGTGATCATGTAATAGAATGATCAAGGTACACTGCACTGTATGCACCATTGGTTGCGCATAAGGGAAAGTAAAAAAATAGATTTTCTTTATTACTTTTTAATTTCGCGACAAAATTGTAAGATAGCTATGTAAAGGTGGCAGCAAAATAAACACAATGAAAATTTAAGACATGACTTTCTCGACCTTTCTCGGTTTCTACGCCCAGAAACATCAAAACCAATACCATAAAAAATACAGTATTATTTCTCTAGGAGCCTTTTGTGGCCTATACCTAAGGTATTGTGTTTTCTCGTCAGGATAAAAAGAATAATTAAAAAACGTCCGAGATGATTTAATGCACGTACAAAAAACTACAGCAAAAAAGGATCCATTCTTGAATAATATTCTACAGTAACTAGTCACTAACCTTTACGTTTCTTCTATTCATAAATGGATATTGTGGGTCGTTCATTCACTTTAAATATTTCGTTTTTTAATGACTAAAATGCTTGGTTTAAAATTAGATTGAACTCTTATCAAAATCATAATTTTGAGTGTATCAAAAAAACTGTATTTTACTCACGATGGGCTTGCATATAACAATTTGTATCTTAATAAAGGTGAGAAGTTTGAAAGGGAATATGGATACCTCGGTCATTGCGCCATTTTACAAACTATCTAATAAACTGTGAGATAAAAGCATGGCTTCATGGATTTCAGATTCAGTTGTAGTGCCGGCATTTATTTGCTATAAAGTATTTTATATTCTTCTTCAGCATAAAAACGTATGAAACGGATAAGTGAACTAGTGTAAGTATGGTTGCTATCTCACTTCTGTTCTGTCCTGGAACAAGTGTGCCAGTAGCTCAAGCACAGATAACTATCGACGTAGTTAAAAGCGTGCTATTCACGTGCTATTGCTAACGATTTGAGCGATCACAGTGACATTCGTTCGATACCGTGGTATCGATAGCCGAACATAGCCGATCTGATCCGAGCGGGGCCGATGCAAGCTATAACGCGGCCTTACGTCAAACGTCAAATCATCGCGCTTGGCTGATTTTTTATTATTTCGACTGCTTTTCTCAATATTTGGCTTGCCGAAAACCGACTAAATTATAATAAAGATTGAATGAATATTTGTGCGAATAAGATATATCTCGGGAAATGGCTCGCGACTAGTATGCGCTCGTTTAATAATCCCGATCGATAACTTTTAACGCGTGTTCCATTGTGATCGCGAAAACGTTAAACATCCATGGGTAAGAAATCGTTATCACGTCGCTTATTACCGAATCGGTACTGATCTGTGATCGAGCAACAGGATACAAACTGAGCCTCATATAATATAGTATACGTATCTGTTAAGCTGAAGAGGGCCGCAGAAGATAGAGGGACACAAGTATGTTATACATGGAGTGACAAAACTCGCAGTACAACCCGAAAACTGGTGAATCTACATCATATATGGAGTCGAATGTGTAATATGACTTTTTAAAAGCTCGAAAAAAAATTTTTTGCATTCTCATAAAATCTTTCATTAGCACCGCAGATTAAGTAAAATTGCAAAAATTCATATAAAAATGCTGTTTTTGACTTTTTGCTTTTTTGTAAAGAGTATTAATTTGACCAAATAAATTATATTTGACGACAATTTGTAATAATTTCTCGAAAAAAAAAGTCTACTTCTTACTCAATTTTCTCGAAAACTATGGGTCAAATGAAAAAAAATTACCCTACAAAACCGACTCCAAATATGATGTAGATTCACTGGTTTCCCTGCTTGTAGATACATCGATTTTTTATTACCATTTTTCGTACCTACAGCTTGATAATCTGTTGGAAATTTCACGGAAAAGAGTGTGTGGTATTGATAAGTAAATAATTATAAATAATGTGTGAGATATGTGTGTTAAAGAGACTGTGAGTGAGGGTGACAGAAGATGTACAAACGTGTGTGTGTATGTAGTATGTCTGCTGTGTGCCCGTCATTCCCAGTTAGAGCTCTGAGCAGCGTAGACAGTTAAACCGTGTATTATAATAAACCCGTCAATATTGTCACAGCCGTGTATTACTAAAAGCCCCCATACCAATACATCACATAATGCCTATTTATTTATTCAAAATATCGATAATCAATAATTACCTAAGAATAAATATCTTAAAATTTTATGCTTTTAAATGATTCATCGAACGCTTTAACAGAATAATTGTTTAATAACCTAACGAATTTTATTAAAATAGGATTGTTTATAATAGCAATTTTTGATAGATAGCAATATTAGATAGATTAAATTACATATAGATATTATTCTCCGTTTAGTATGCAGTTGAAAAATCAATAACAAAATATGTTTTCCGTGCCATGCAAAATTATTAAGGATAACGAACGAGGATTACTCCTTCAGAATTTCATTTTAGGCTGTATTTTTTTTTACAGATTTGACAAAAGGTTTTATATGGGTTTATTATACAGTCAATCTGTAATTGTGGGTGCTGCCGATATATTGTTTTACAGCCTGTAATTGATTGGCTACCGTAGTCCCCAGCCTGCCCAGCCATTACAGAAAATAATATGAGGTCCTTGTAGAGATCCTTTTCTGTATTTGTCGTAATAACATAATGATATGCAAATGAATCCGTAAAAAGACACTAAAGGTACGTATATAATATAATATGTATGTACGACACATAGTCAGCAGGTATTTGGCACTGTTAATTTTTTTTTTTCTTTTTTTCCTTTTCCTAAAATTCAGTGTGGGAACCTACATTAACTAAAGCAATCCACACATTTTCCAATGAAACAATCTTGTTATCTTTAGAAATAAAGCAGAAAATATGATCAGGGTGCTTGGCATAAATGATTTTTTTTGGTTTCGTAACATTTAATTTATTATCATTTATTCATTTATTAACGAAAAATATAACTAAATACTTAAGGCCCCTTACGGGGTCCCCCATACATTCATGTACGTCAGGGCAAAATTCCCTTGTACTTCATGATTCATTAAATAAAAATGAAAAAAATATGACGTAATTATTAATTCTTTTTCTAGTGAATTATCGGACAAAATTTTTATTTAAATATTTCGTTGAATCACAATTAATTTAAAGAAACCCCCTGTTTTTAATAACATTTGATGCATAACACAAAAACAGTACATATAAGATTTAAAAAAAAAAATGTATTAAAGAATACGTATATATCTAGTGCATTATCTGATTAAAATTTGAAAAACATTAGTAGATTTTTGATTATATTAAATTCCGTGTTTTAACGAGCGCTCATCCGGGCGCTTACTACATTTTACAATTAACAAAGGGTAGACTTAGTATCCCCTAAAGAAATAAATTTGTAAGAAATAATCCCAGTGGGGATTTATTAAACAAACATTGTGAACAAAATCCATTTTTTTTGAAGTGAAAACTTTTGAAGTGAAAACTTCTTAAGAATCGTTTGGGGTGATTTGAAACTCTATGAAACGAAAAAGCGACACTAAAAAGAGACAAACATATAGATCTATGGGATTTAGCCAGCGAGAGAATGAGATAGAACACAGCTGTATAGCGTTTCCTATTATCTTCGTCTTCTCTTTGTGCGGTGCTTCGTAGCCTCCACACTCTTGTCTACCAAGCGTTGTGCGCATGCATAGATATATTGATAAAATCGAAACAAAAACTATTGTCTCATACTTTAGTTATCATAAGCCGCTCGTATCACTTGTAGAAATTGAAGACATGGATCATGAATAATAAAATGTAAAAAATGTATCAACTGGGTACCAATATTTATAATAAATAAATCCTATAATTATCCCACTCCTGATACTGCATTTATCTCATTCTCTCTCAGCTTAGTTTTATTAAGGTTTAACTTCTACCTGGTGTGAACTGCACACATGTTTTTTTATTTAAAAAACCAACAGAAAAAAAACAGTAACAAATAAGTACAAATCATATTCACCGAAAAAAGTTAAAATTATACGTTTTCGTAGAATAATCTTTAACAGTAACAAAAACAGAATTCTTGAATATCAAAAGTAAAATTAAAAAATAATGAAAAATCAAAACTATTTAATTAAAAATATGTACGTACCTACATATTATTTTTTATAAATTTCTATGCTGGAAATAATTTTCCTTACGAAATGATGAATTCGATCACGATGTTTGTTTATGCTAAGCTCCCTGTAAGTACTAATAAATTTAATTCCCGAAATATGATGGTCACGTGATGCACGCAACGGTCCCAAATAAGAAGTCAATAGGAATTTCATAAATTCACGCGAGGGCATCGCATTTCTAACAAATTATTGGCAACTTATTTACAATGACAATAAAAATATAATCCCCAGTGACGCATAGGGCACTGCATTGATGCACTAAAGACAGTGAATCTTGACAAAATACTTATATTTATTTATATTTTAATGTTATACACACAGTGCTATGTTAGGTACCAATTAACAAAGAATTTTCAAATTGAGGTAACATATAGAACATAACACCAATTACGTGGACAACACAATTTACAAGACAAATTTCTAAAGACGTGAAGTGAGCAAACAGTGGTTATGTTTTGTCATGTGTATGTGTGTTGTTGTATGTGTGTGGAGTGTGGTGTACGTGTCGGGAAATCTGAATATTTAAACGCAGGAGAGGATAAGTAAAGAGATGGAGGATACCGCCGTCCTAGCAGACCGTCGATGACCATCCTACGGGTGCGGGCCTGACGGGGGAGGAGGCGAGAGGGCTAGCTGGTGACAGGGTCTGCTGGAGGGATCTAGTGATGTCCACGTGCTCCACATAGGAGCAAACGTGGCGAAAGAAAAAGTAGAAGAAGAAGAAGACGATAAGTAGGTTATAATAAGTATTCCAGTATTAAGTATAATCAGGGCTACGGGCTTGTTTTTTTTAATGTAAGTTTATATTATTTATTCAAGTATGATAGAGGTGTAAGGAATACGCCTAAAACATTTCTAATTACATGAGAAGGTACTATGCTATGTCACGATACCAACCCGTTGTGATAATATTTCAAACATAAAGCCCGCTATATACGGGACAGTTTTCTGCGCAGTTTTCTATGCAGTCTGAAAACGGTCCCGTATACAACGAAAACTGTTTAAAAAACTGCGTGCTTATGTCAGATTCAAGCTGACATGACAGTTAATGTTTTTTATGTAAACGTTTAAGTAGACATTGGTTTATTGTATGCTTTTAAATACGTAAAAAACCAATAACATATTTACATTATTAGCTAAATATACAATTTCCTGAGAGCAAACATACGATAATAACTTATAATCGCGTTTTAAAAATATACATATTTAGCGTGTCTTTTGACAGAAGTTTGACAGACTGCACAGTTTTCTGAACAAGAAACTGTGTAGTTTTCTGAACAAGAAACTGTCCCATATACAGCGGGCATTATGCTCTGATTGGGGGCGTACAAGCTTCTAGTAAGAGATGTGACAGTATCTTATTCTTACGCCGCGCGCCGTACACATAATATTATGTATAATCAGAGACATGTTATTTCAAAGAGAACTGTCAAAATTTTATGTTCCACTTGTATTTTGTGGTGAAACAAAGACAACTATATCTATCTTCCACTATCTAATGCATTTTAATCATTCTGTTTCCCTGTAACAAATTTAAATTGAGACAATTGTCTAAATCTGGACATGACATGGGATGGAAGAAAATAGCTTGTCTATAACAATTAATAGCCACCTCACATTTATTGGACCTAAGATATATAACCAAATGGACACACAAACCAAATTATTAACCGACTTCTCCAAATACAGGGTCGGTGTCGTTAGTTGGATAAGTCTAATGGGTCGTGTATATATTGAAAATGCCTGCAAAAATATAGCTAAATTCTAAATTTGTGAAATCCAAACTTGGTTTTATTGTACTAATTATGTAAATATTCAATTATGTTATGTACTACAATGCCCTGACTCGACACGGACTATCTAGTGAGTCGGGGCCAGATCATTGATTGGCATGGGTCTCTACTGATTGAGTCGCCATCCCATTATTGTGATTATATTAAATGTGAAATGTAATAAATAAATAAAAATAAATAATACGTTTCTAACGTTATTTCTGACTATTTGAAACTAGTCAAAAATCGTAGGTATTTGAGTTTTTTATTACTACTTTTTTTACTAATATTACTTATTTATATTACTATTACTATTTTACTTATCCGTTCCTAATGATGCATAGGGTAGTGAATCGGTACACCAATTGCATTATATCTTTGTATTGAATTTTAGTACCTAACTCCTGGGAATATAATGCAATAGATACTAATGCTTTTCGTACTATAAAATTTCAAATAATAATAATCATCATCATCATCTCAGCCCGTTGAGGTCCACTGCTGGACATAGGCCTCCCCCTGCTGTCTCCACTCCTCCCGATCCTGCGCCGCCCCCATCCACTGTCTTCCGGCAGACTTCCTGATGTCGTCCACCATCTCATCGGTAGACGTCCTTGAGGCCTCTGGTTCCTCGGTCTCTACACCAGAACGCGTTTCGTCCACCTGTCGTCCGTCATTCTAGCTATGTGACCGGCCCATTTCCACTTCAACCAAGCAATTCGCTGCACCACGTCGCAGACCTTTCAAATAATACCTAATAATAATTTTTGTATTTAATTTATTCGTGAAGACAAGATGATCAGTCTTACACTTCAGTTCAGTGGACTGACACGGGCAATTTTTAAAAATTCGCATTATTTTATTTTATTTTTCCGCACGTCCGATATCAAGCGGTGACTGCATTCCATTGTTTGAAATTTGAAAGGTCTAATTTGCAATTAATTTCGTGTTCTGCACCCGGACCTCTGACGTGTTGTACGAAACCCGCAATTTGCGGCGCAGGATTTAGGTGCTTCGGACGAATAAAGAAACAATAAATACATACAAATGAATCAGATCGGAATGCCTGGATCCCAAGTTACGTACAAATTACCCTAACTAATTCACGTATTGGTGATCCTCAGACAAAATGCTGTATGTCCATTTTGTGCAGCGAAAATAATATTTTACATTTGTTTAAAGCGGATGTAATATAATGATGCTGAGAAATACCCTAATTTGCTATTTTACTCTGAACAAAAAAAAAAAGATCTTAAAGCAAAAAATTTATATTTATATATTATACATGGTGTAACAAAACTTGATGTACAAGCGGGAAACCAGTGAATCTACGTCATATTTGGAGTCGATTTTGTAGAATAAAATTTTTTGATTTGACCCATAGTTTTCGAGAAAATTGAGTATGTGCTTGATTTTTTTTCGATAAATTTTTACAATTTGTTATCAAATACCATGTATTTAGTCAAATTGATACTATCCAAAAAGAAAACGAAATCAAAACCCGCTTTTTAATGTGAATTTGTGCAATTTTACTTAATCTGCGGTACTAATGAGAGGAAAAAAAATTCAGAAAAAAAGCTCATATTAAAAAGTAATATTACACATTCGACCCCAAATATGATAAAGCCTGACAATAAATTATGGTAAACAAGAGACCCCTTATTTTAGGTATGAGTGTATAAGACGAAACATAGAAAATCGCACTTTGGGAGTTTAGAAATATTCTGTATTTACTTCATATTAATTCAATTAAAATGAGGCCATTTTGTATAAAATTACCAGTTGTCCGTTTTTTGTTCACCCTTAAAATTTAATTTATTGCTTTGTTGACTAATTATTAATTAGAAATCGGGGATAATTGTCAATAAGTATTTACCCTTTGTATTCTAACATTATCCCCCGAAGTGCAATTAATATAACCGACTCTATACAAACATAGTTTAATACCGGGCTGTTAGTAAAATCAGAAATACCTTTTAATATAGTTTAAAACATAGTTCGGAAGACTGTTGATGTCCATCAATAGTCCGCCTTCTCCATGGTAAGTTTTCCGTGGTTTTCTTATCATCTTAGGCAAATGCGGAGAAGTTGCCTCAGATGTATCCCGCCTGATCCCAACACAATATATGAATAATCAATTAAGGACAGTCAATGATAGAAAATCCACTTGATGAAATATAAGCCTTGTACATCATAAGCAAGGTAAAAAATAAATGTAACTCCCATTTAAAAAAACTTTTGGTTGTCTGTAAAGTCGGTTTAAGGACGATTGGCGGCCTCCGTAGCGTAATGGCTAAGACGCTGGTCTCACGATACGGAGGTTCCGGGTTCGATTCCCGGTGAGAACTCAAAAAATCAAAAGTGATTTTTCTCAAGCCTGGGTGTTTGTGACGTTGTTCCCTTCTGTAATTGGGCCTCCTGGCCTGTTGAGGTGGTAAAAAAAAAAAAAAATAATAATAATTTTACGTGATAGCGTTAGAAACATTGATGAAAAATAGCATACTTTTATGAATTGATTTAAATTATTATTACTGAATTCTCATTATTTTGTATGTATAATACAAAGCAGGAGTTAATTGAAAATTAATTTTTTTTCCATAAATTAACCATTTTTTATGTTTTTTCTTCTTGTGTGCTACTGCGTGACAATGAGTCATGCTTTTTCGTGTGTGCAGCCGGCGTTCATCGATTTATTAGACGTTATCACGTCAAAAAAAGAATATCGTCCCTTTCGTCCTAGTAGAGAACAAATAAAATTCGCCATTTGATCCCTAAAATATAAATATATTTTACTATTTCTACAAATAAATGTAGTTACGGTATTTTACCACGACTCAAAATGTTCCATTTATTCAAATATTCCGATGAAGATTATATCAAACATTTTCAACATCCTGGTCTAAACAATTAACACTCCTTCGTAACGGTTTGCTACCAGTTGAGAATGGGTTAATTCTAATTCGTGTATTATTTTCTCTCTAATTGATCTTCCTAACGACTACCTGCCTTAACCCGTTCGCGAGGGGTAATTATCGAAACCACAAAAAAACAATTATTCGATCTAGCTGTACAAATATTCAGATTGCCTCGTTAGTTGGTCTATTAACATTCCTAGAATATTTATTTATTTATTTAATTTGTACAAAATACTTTGCACTCCAATTGAGTTACAAAACTCATTCTGAGACAGATATTTAGGAAAAAGAAAGACTAAATATTACAATACTTCAGATTACAGAGTTTCCAATGCTAAATATCCTAAAAATACAATAATCACAAAAGGAACAATATAGAAAAATTAGCCATTATCATTATTAATAAAAATATTTAAAAAGTAGTATTTTAGTCCTTTTTTTGGGATTTCGCCGTCTTTTTGATTTTGAATTTCGTTTGGTAGTTTATTGAATTGAGTGCGGCAATGCTTTCTAAAGATTTTACGCCGAATTTAGTTGAATGAGATTTCGACACGTATAGTTTTTTTTAGAGTTTCGTGTGTTATGGCTGTGGATATCGTAATTGAACTTGTACTTTAGATTAGTGTGAACCGAAGAATTTATGATATTTCAAATAGTATTTAGTGATATCATGCAATGGAATAGTTTTTGAACGGAAGTTTAAATGATGAAGTTTTTAACAGAGACAGAGAAACTCTGGAAACCAATGTGGGATTTTCTAGGCGTTTTAAAGGGCTCATGACCTGTCATTTGGCTGGGTTATTGTGGCCACTTGCAACTTGGCATCTGATAACCATATAATATGACAAATTTCGGAACATGTATTAGTATGATTATTATCACTCGTTGTTTCACTTTCATGACATATTTCTCACTGGTGACATCTGTTGAGAAAATTGCCAAGCATTTAGGTATCAACTTTTATTTATGTCGCCCATATAGCTTTCGCAATCCTTAACATTTTTCGTGTCACAGAAACTCAGTTCAGAAGGGATGAAATAGTTTTTCTAACCACAGTAATTTGAGTGAACTTATTTATTATCTTATTCGTTTAAGATTTAAGATTTGTTTCTGTACTTGTACTTATATTTTTAATGTTTCAATAAAGTTTTTTTTTACGATAATTCACATTAAATTGTATTTTCTTTATGTAAGTATTGAATTTTTAATAATTGTTATATGTATGTATTCATGTATAAATTGTAATGTACAAATTAGATTAGTTGATTAAATAAATAAACCCTTGGTATCTACTGTCATCCGGCGAAGGCGTTTCGGCTGGCTAGGCCATATACTACGTATGCCTCCCGAGCGCCCTTGAGGTATATATTTATACGAAAACGGCGCTATATAAATTATCCATAATAATAATAATAATAACGTATGTATGTAGGTATTGATTTAAACAATTAATTTTGTAATACAATAAATTATGAATGAAAAACGATTATTGTATTATATCTGAAATATCGAGTTAGTTAGTTAAATAGTTCGCATCTAATAACCGCCATCCAATTTCTAACCATTTTGGTTTTCTGATTTACCACTGTACCAAACAAAAAAATCTTTTCATGGTTATTTTGAAAGAAATAAATCCCTAACAACATTTTGAATGTATACGAATACTTGTAGACAAATTACTGGATTATACCCATGCTGGGCCGATATCAGATATTATTGATATCCCAACAGAGACAGGGGGAAACTCTGGAAGCGAATGTGGGTTATCTAGGCGTTTACAAGGGCCACCTGTCATTGGCTGGGTTAAGTGGCCACTTGATGTACTACATCATTTCCCATGACAGGTCATAAGCCCTGTAAACGCTTAGATAACCCACATTCGCTTCCAGAGTCTCTCTGTCTCTGTTGGATATCAATAAATAAATCCTTAGTCACCAGTTTTTTTGCAGTCGACTCAAATCCAAAATCCCAAATCGAAGCACGTTCTTTTACAATACTTAACATATTGATAATTAAAACTGCCTTAAAAATCTCAGGACATTACTCAAACAGAAAAGGAAGCAATTAAAATGCCACAAAAAGATTTATAAACCACCAATAATAAATAATAAAAACAGTTACGTATCTTATTTGCATTTTAACAAATTTATTTTCGTTCATTCATAATAATAACCGTAATTAATTTTGACTAAACCAAAAGCTCAGCGTCGACGGTTCCATATTACGTATTTCATTCAAAGATCGTTTAAAAGTTCGAAAAAATGACTAAGGTCTCACAGCGGGGGATTTGCCGCCAAATTATGTTTGATTTGCCGCCTTTTTTGGGGTCCATTTTTTCAACATCCTTTAAATAAAAGTAGATAATAATGAAATTGTTTACACCCTGGCGATATAGGTAGGTAATCCTTTATACCAGACCGAAAGATGTGCAGTTTCTTGTTCAGAAAACTGTACAGCCTGTCAAAAAACACGAAAAACAGAAAAGGCATTTTGGTCGCGTATTTAACCTTCTTTTCTTCCGCTTTTCCAGTTAAAACTGAATCTATTAAACTTTGCGGATTAGCTTTAGCTTCGGATGTGCTGGACTGAAAAAAGACTCAATAGTCTTCAAAACAGTCTAGGGAAAGGGTAGGGCTTTCAATGTCAAAAAACGCGCTAAATATGTCTATTTTTGTAAAAATAAGTAAATAGGTATGTATTATATAGTTTGAAAATCGACTATGTTAAACAACTAATTAAATATTTGACGTAGGTGTGGGTCCTTTTTTGTCACATGGATAATAATTTTAAAATTTTAACATCCAAGTCGTCGTTTAAACGGTAATATTATGTAGACGGATTAAGCAACCTTCTGTCAACTATTTAGAGGTTTAAAAAAAAACTAGACTGTACAGTATTCTCCGATATCCGATATTATGGTTTGATATTTCGAAGTTTAGAAATCAAGTAGGTACAATATTATAATATATATTCTGTTGGTTTGCTCAACGATTTACTTAAAATCATGTTGCAACCAAAGATTTTCAAAAAACCTATTATAATTTATTTAATACATTGTTTTGTGCTCTTAATTGGTGCCATATATATGAATATAATATAGCCTCTACATAGCTCTGTGTGTATAACATTAAAAATATAAATAAATAAATATTGGGAGATACGGTGCTGTGACTTGGAACTGGTAGATCCCCAATCAATCAGAGCTCTACGGGCTCTAGATGCAGTGCCCTATGCACCGTCTGGTGCTGATAAGGGAAAGTAGTAGTAGTAGTATATATACACTACAGCTAATCTACCGATTTTTTTATTTCTCAATTCTCGTACAATTATTTTCCTTATCTAAACGAGGCTTGATGCCTTAGAAAACCTAATTTATGACTATATTATTACATTATGTAATACCCAATAATATAATTAGAGATGTCCATAAACAATGGAGGAATTTAGGTGTGGGTGGGGCCAAATTTTGACCTCAGCAAGCATCACATAGTCATACAATACATATACAATAGTTACTTACATAAAAATAAATGTTCGACGTATAAAGGTCCATACACACATATTGCCCGTGACGTGGCGGGACGTCCCGAAGAACAAACATTAAAAAAATGATTAATATAATGTCAGTAGACCAAAGAATTAAATATAATGTTGCTAATGAAATTAACAAAATTGTTGAAGGGATAAATCCAAGATTCTTACAAAACAAATTAAAAAACAATGACTTTTTTTCATAAATATGCAACAAGAGGTTCAAAAAATATAAGATTTAGAACAGAAAAAAAAAGTATGTCACAGAATTGTCTAATGTATTAAGGGCATTAAAATGTATGAGGATATTCCAGATGAAATAAGAAATGAACAAAATGTAAAGTTATTTAGGGTTAAATGTAAAAAATATATGTGTGAAAAATATTAGTGAAGGTATTATATTATAGCTAAATTGAAAAATGTCTAATGGTAGGATAGTTAGGAAAATAAAATAAAAAAATTAAGTGTAATGTAATAATATAAGTCTATGTAAAAAATTATGTTGTACTAAATAAAAATAAAAATAATAACCAAAGTTCGTATGTTCGGCTTTCAGAATAACGATCATGGTTTTCTATGTTATTGATAATAATTACTATTTATTTCGCATCAACATTGATACATAAATTAAAAATAACTAAACCGCCTAAGTTAGCAGTTCGTAATGGAGTTCTGGTACCAACCCTTATGTATGGAAGCGAAGTATGGAGTTGGAAAAAAGAAGGATGAAAGTAGACTGAATGCTGTTGAAATGCAATCTATGTGTGGGAAGACTATGTATGATAGGTGTACAAAAAATTCTAAAAATGAGTGCAGAGTGCAAGGCTGAGATAAACACTATCGACAAAATTAAGAAAGGTCTTTTACCATGGTTCGGTCATGTAGAGCGAATGGATGATGAAAAGAACGACTAAAAAAAACATATGATGCGACTGTGCTGCATGTAGAAGTCGAGGAAGTCCGAGAAAGACATGGCATGATCACTCCATATTTATTTTTTCCCGGGGATTATCATTACTATAGTTAAATCGTTTTTTAAAAAGTCATTATGTGTAAATCCCCAGTTCTCAATTTTTCGTTCACCCTTAAAATTTAATTTATTTATAATACTTTGTTTGCTTATTGTTAATTAGAAATCGGGGGTAATTGTCAACATTGTTTTCCGAATATTTACATGACCGAACTATCGTAAAAAAACATTTTTAATTTTGTCGATAATGCTTATCTCAGCCTTGCATTCTGCTCTAATTTTGACTTTAGTGCACATATCATACATAGCTTTACAAAACATTCGCCTGAGAGATAGCGCTGATAGCTACAATACTTTTTGCTTTAAAAAAATCTCTCAGCTCTTAAAAACAATAAACAAAAAACACGCCCTATTATTATTTTTATCAAATATCATTTAAATATCATAAAAATCTAGCAGCGACATCTTCCAAGAAAATTGGTCTCCTAATAAAACTATCCGCTATCCACCCCCTCGACCGCGGCCCATTACGCCCCATAAACCGGTAATTACGGGGCCTAGAGTGCGCCAGGCCCCATAATTATAGGGGCAAATAATGCCCGATTTAATGTGGGGCCAATTATGGAGCCCGTCGTACCCTGGGTCAAATCTGGCCAGAGATATACTGGGAAATGTCTAAAATTCTGTGGTTTTTAGTTAAATAGATGGTTATAAACAACATTTTGAGTGTGTCCAAATACTTGTATACAAAAACTGGATTTCACCCATTACGGGCTAATAATTACAATTTGACATCTCAACAGAGACGAGAAATTTGGATGGGAATATGGATATCTAGGCGTTTACAGGGCTTATGACCTGTCATTGGCTGGGTTAAGTGGCCACTTGATGTATTACAACATTCCCATTTTCACCTAGTATTTGATATCCATATCTGCCAATATACAATAAAATGGCGCGACGCTTCACATGTGAACACTCTCTGTCATTTTATTGTATATTGGCAGATATGGATATCAAATACTAGGTGAAAACGATGGCAAAATGCGAATTTTCACAAGAATTCGTGCAATTTTACTTATCTGCTGTACTTATGAAATTTTTTTCAGGCTCAGATTAATAAGTCATATTACACATTCGACTCCCAATATGACGTAGATTCACCAGTTTCAGGTTGTACTACGAGTTTTGTTACTCCAGGTATATGTAAAATAAAGCTCCATCATAATTTTGCACACATGCCAATTACCATTTACATAATATATCTACCACCACTAACACTTTCTATAAACCGCACTAAATTGTGCATAGGGTGCATTGATACACAAAACGCAGTGAAATTATACCTGTATTTCTATACAATACACTATGGGTACCATCTCTGACACGGGTAAAGCTGCTTTTAGGGTTAATTAAAATCTTTAACATGTTTGTTTATCAATAATTCGTTGCTTTGTTCCATAGCCATCGGCAAGGCCTGTTCACACAAGTCGGTGGGCACAAATAGACCCCAAACAGCGGGGGAGCGATGCGTTTACGGGTTTAATTCGGACCGTGTCGGTTCCTGGAGGTCAAATAGACCCCATTGTGTTGCAGAAGTGTTTGCGGAAATCTGTGAAGGTTCTACTTGTTATGGTTGGATAATTCTTTTTTTAAATTTATATTTTTTATTGACATTACTTGGTGGATTTCCATGATTAAATTTTTAATATATAACTAATTAAAGTTTAAAAAAAAAAACTTGGTACACTTCCACTTTTATTTATTTCGACCATTTAGCGCTTTTCACCCTGTAACGGGCATCTTCAGACTGGTAACATGTTGTACAAGACAAAAGTATTAAATAGCAGTTTTTACAAAATAAATTTAGATACTAAACACACGAGTTGGAAAAAGACAATATGAGAGAAAGAAGAGACGAAATACAAAACATGTGTTAAATGGCAGTAATGTAACAAAGTAGGTAATAAACTGGAGGGATAAGTTTTATTATATTGCACAAGGCAAAAATAATTTTATAAAAGAAATCTAGAAAAACCAAAAATGTACATGAGTTAAATTGAGTCAGTATGAGATAAAATGAGACAAAATACAAAAACTATGTTAAATGGCTGTATTGTGAGAAGGTGTAGGTAATGGAAGATAATTCTTTGATTTTGTAAAGAATGTTTGCGTATTATTAAATTTGATTTATTTTATTTCGAAAGTACTTCTTTCTCTTATCCGCACCCAATGTTGCATAGGGCGCTGTATCGGTACTTCAAGTGCAGCGTATCTTGATCACTTTATTACATGAAGGTAAGATGATCAGTCTTACGCTTCAGCGCTAGTCCAAGGTATCACATATCAGCTAACAACACCGCGAGAGTCGAAAATAAACATATTTCACTTTTTGATGTTATTGGATAAGCATTTTTTGCTTGCGTTGGCCTATCAATGATATTTAAATGTAGTAAAATAAAATATTTTTCCATACAAAATCGCTCATTATAACTTTAGTAAAAATTTGTCTTGAATTTTTATTTAATAGGTTTATTGATTGTCCTGTAATATGAACTAAAATGAGTTGCGCGGTGTTCTTAGCTCAGTAACGATATATGAAATATTTTATAACTCTCATGGTAATACGATCTTATGTTTGAATGAAACGAATGAACAAATTTAAAAAAGCGATTATCGAAATTTACTAACTTACCATCACGCCATTTCCCCGTAGGGGTAGGCAGAGACGATAGAACGCCATACCACTCTGTCCTGACACACTTCCTTTGCTTCCTCTACAATCATACATCTTCTCATGCACATACGGCGATTATTTTGACTTTTCACATGTCCACTTTCAAGTACTGGTCGTACTTGATCATGCCACGTCTTTCTCGGCCTTCCTCGGCTTCTACATCCAGGCACACTTGCATTTAAACTTCTTTTAGCCGTTCTTTCATCACTCATTCGCTCCACATGACGAAACCATCGTAAAAGCCCTTTCTTAATTTTGTCGGTAATGCTTATCTCAGCCTTGCACTCTGCTCTAATTTCGACATTTGTACACCTATCATATATGGTCTTACCACACATAGATCGCATTTCAACAGCATTCAGTCTAGTTTTATTCTTCTTTTTCCAACACCACGCTTCACTACCATACATGAGGTTGGTACTAGAACTCCGTTGTGTGCTGCCAATTTTGCTTCTTTCGATAAGTTCTTATTTGCCACTATCGATTTAAAGGCACCATTAACTCTGTTTCCGGCACTGACCCTTCTCTCAATATCCTTATCCACATTTCCGTATTATTATTTTTAATATCGATACATCAATCATTGACACCTTTATGACGATATTTACATTTGTACTTTCCATAAAACCACTGCCTTAAGTACAGTCACATTGAGTAGCAAAAGCTACTGTTTACAAGATTTTCTCGTATGGTGATTGGTAGCTTCTAAGAGGATTGGTGGTCACGTGACACGCCGGTCCTCCATACAATGATAACCAAAAAAGTTGATAGACAAATGCTTAGCATTTTTTTCAACAGATGTCACTAGTGAGAAAAATGTCTGAAACGTTCTGTGATATCCCATACTAATAGATCTTCCGAAATTTGTCATATATGGTTATCAGATGATGGGCGGAACGGGGAATGATGTAATATATCAAGTGGTCACTTAACCCTACCAAAACAAAAATATACAAATTTGTTGATTTCATAACGCCACTATCATCAAATTGAATCAAAGTGACAATATTGACGGGTTTCTTATAATACACGATTTAACTGTCTACGCTGCTCAGAGCTCTAACCGTGAATGACGGGCACACAGCAGACAAACTACATACACACACACACGTTCGTACATCTTCTGTCACCCTCACACACAGTCTCTTTCACACACATATCTCACAGCCAATACACGAAACGTGTGACGTAGATGGCCTATTGATGACGTAGTGGGTAACTAGACACCTCAGACACAGTAGTATTTTTCAAGTATGGAATGTTACTTCTGTATCTAGTATAGGTACAATAGGGATTTAGCTGTCTAAATCCCAGCGAGAAAATCGAGGATTACGATTGTACGGAAGAACGACCGCGAGTCACGTGACTACCAATCCTCTTAAGCTCCAAGGATAATGGCAGATATTTATGTTACTCCATAAAATAAACTATTTCATATTTAATAGTTAATTTGCAGAATCCATAAGGCACGAAGACAACATTCCTGTAATTGCCTGGAGATTGGATTTCTTAAATGAAAAGATTGGATTATTGGATTTAGTATTATTGGTTTTTGTTTTAATAATTGCGATTGTGAGTAAAATGTTAAATTGTTGCATTTGGTAACAAGCTGAGATGCTCGTTAAGATCAAACGTTTTAATTATTTTTACTAGAAATTGTGATTAGTTAGGTCCATTTTATGCCTTCTCAAACGAAAGAGAAGAAAATATTATTTTTAACTAAAGCAGTTTGCAAACTGTCCCGTATAAAGCGATAACTGTATCGAATATTGAATGGTCGGCGCGGCGGTGATGTTTCGCTGACCTGACAGATATTGATAATATTATATTGAATGCTTTTAAAAACGTCAAGCACAAATGATATAATATTTACATTATTAGCCGTATTAACAAATTCCTGTGTGCAAACATACGATAATCTTAGAATCGCGCTTAAAAAAATATATACATATTGTTTTTGAGAGAGTGTATGGTTTTCTGAGCAAGAAACTGTACAATTTCCCGTATAAAGTACGCTTAACTAACTAACAATCACGCCATTTCTCCCTAGGGGTAAGCAGAGAGGATGCGTTACACCACTCTGTCATGGAACTTTTTCCTTGCTTTCATTTATATATCTTCTATATTTTCATGCAAACACGGCGATTATTTCGACTTTTCGAATGACCACTATCAAGTTTCAATTATATACCTACTTGTTTTGATCATGCCACGTCTTTTTCGGCCTTACTTCGAGTTCTATTATACCTAAGACACATTCGTATTAGGAAAATTCCTTTTAGCTGTTAATTCATCATTCATTCGCTCCTCATGACGTGCTGGCGTGCGTGCATGAGAAGATGTACGAATGTGGAGAAAGCAAAGGAAGTTTGCCAGGACAAAGTTGTGTGGCGTTACACTGTCTGAAATTGCGTCTTTCTCGGCCTTCCTCGACTTGAGCACCCAGGCACATTCGCATCATAGATTATTTTAACCGTTCATTAATCATAATATCTTCGCTCTGCATCGTAAAAGACCTTTCTTAATTTTGTTGATCTTAATGCTTATCTCAGCCTTGAATTCTGCTCTAATTTCATAACAATTCTTACTACATATTAAAACAATATATATTGTTCAGTAACATTGCAGTTTATACGAAAAAACAAGTTTTTTTTTTAATTACTACTACTACCTAATATTTTCCCTTACCCAATGGTGCATAGGGCACTGCATCGGAACACCAAGGGCAGTGTGTCTTGATCATTTGCTTACAAAATCTTATTAAACTTTATTTATATTATTATTTCATCTTATTTTTTTGATAAATGTTTAAAACATTTTAAGCCAGTCAGGGCACTTAGGTCAATTTAATCAGCGTACCATATTTCTCCATACAATCGTAGTCCTCGATTTTCTCGAATTTAGCACAAACCAATTATTTTTACACGCGATTTACATATATTTATTTATTTAATATGATAAAGGTAGGTACATAGAATACATGTTAGGTAATTGACCGGTGTTTGTTTCGTCTTATTTTTTAATTAATTTTTTTTTTTTTTTATGCAACAGTTGGAAAATCAAGGATTACGATGTTATTTTTATGAAGCCAAGCGGCCATGTCCGCTTACTTAAAATCTGGTAGCAAGAATTTTGAATATTTTTAGCTTCCCCGCGCCACCGTTTGGTGTTGAGCAGCCCCCGCGGGGGGCGCGGGCTAACAGCATAATCCAATATACCGCGGGGTCAGGGGCACCCCACGGCGGGGGCCGGGGCGCGCCGGGGGGCCCACGGGCCCACAGACAGCGAGAGTGTATCTCGTGATACTGTAGTAGTCGTTTTAGGGTTAGTGGGGGAAATTGTGATAAAAATTATATGATTAAAAATGTGTTAAAATCAGGTTTTTGTGTAGATAAATGTGTTATTTTAGGGTTGCGCTGTTACGTGACTTGCGGCCGTTTTTCCATACAATCGTAGTCGGCGATTTTCTTCATGGTATTTAGCACTTGAGCAATGATTTTATCACACTTTTCATAGTATATCGACTAAAATCATATCAAGTGGCTACTTATGTATTTGTTTGTTTGTTTGTACATTTTTATTGAGCTATAAAAAAATTCTTACAGCTAATATAATACATTTTTTTAACAACATTTTTTAAACTACATAATACATTTTTTTAACTGATCACAAAGATGCTTTTTATGTTTTATTAGGTATACACTGATTTCAAATATCTTACTTTCGTATATATAGTGTAAGAAATAAAATCTCTTACGAATATTCCAGCAAGCGGTTCTATTCTTGTTACCATTCCAAATAAAAACCTCATGATTCCTGGTTGAATAAGGTAACTGCAATACGTTATTCTTGATATAACTGCAATACGTTATTATTGTGGTATCCAAAATTTAGGGCTCAGAAACTTATATATCACAACGTTCCCCATTCCAATTCGCCAATTATTTATCAGATTTTATATAAACAGTGAAATGGCGCAACGCTTCACATGTGAATAATCTCTATCATCCATTTACCCAGCCAATGACTAATGACAGGTCATAAGCCCTGTAAACGTCTAAATATCGTTTTTTCCTTCCAAACATATCTTCTTTGTTGAGTAATTTAAAGCAATCCTGTAATGGATCAAATTCAGTTTTTGTCTACTAGTATTTTTGTACGCACTCAAAATGTTGTTTTTTTTCTTTTAATTCTGAAATTTCTCATCATTTTCTCTGTGTTATAGCCATCGGCGGCCATAGGGTGGTGGCTGAGGCGCTGGACTCGGTTCGGAGGGTTCGATTCCCGGTGAGAACACAAAAATCAAAAAGGTGTTTTTTCTCAAGCCTGGGTGTGTGTTCCCTACTGTGATCTGTGATTGGGCCTTTCGACCTGTAGAGGTGGTTAAAATAATAATAAAATTAAGAATTACCTATTAATAATCATTGTACAAATACATATTTATAATTGAGTCAATATAATGAAAAATAATTAATCTTATGATAAACACGTACCTACGAAAAATACGCGGTGGTTAAGTTGTTAAATAGGACTACGAAACAGCGGGATACAAGGTCGATTCTCTGCAGGGGACCTATTAGAAGCATTATAAGGCGCCTTTGGGTATTCGAAAAAACAGAAATGGGTGTTAAATATTCATTAAATAAAATTAATCTTGAATATTTAGTAGGTTTTTGAACAGAATGTAGAGTTTTAAAATTTCATCGGTAATAATGAGGAATGAATATTTAATTGAAAATTCATAAAGGAAAATTATATGCGCAATGCTAATTACGAATATCTAATTACGAAGTTTGGGATTTTTCCTGACCGAATGATTGATAATTTGACAAATAATTATTCTTAAATAATTTTAACTTCAATGTTTTTGTCCGCCTCGTAGCAAAGTGGTAGCGCATTTGGCTACCGTGCACGAGGTCGCGGGTTCGATTTCCGTAGGGGGTCAACATGAAATATTTATTTATAGGTGGTTTTCATATTAATATTTCATGTGTGATACCTTGGACTGGTACTGAAGCGTATGACTGATCATCTTACCTTCGTGTAATAAAAATGATTGATATACACTGCACTCGGTGTACCAATGCAGTGCCCTATGCACCGTTGGGTGCGGATAAGGGAGAGTAGTAGTAGATCCGCCGTGTTTTTGAATAAATACCTTAACATAAATGACGCCAATGGAGGCTAAATTGGCAGTTCATAGTGGAGTTCTGATATTAACCCTTATAATATAATATATGGAAGCGAATCATGAAGTTGGAGAAAAAATAACAAATGTATAGTGAATGCTGTTGAAATGCGATCTCTCAGGCGAATGTGTGGTAAAACTATGTTTCAAATTAGAATGCAAAGCATTTTCGATAAAATTTACAAAGGTCAATGGTTCGGTCATATAGAGCGAATAAATGATGAAAGAACGGCTAAAATAATCTATGATGCGAGTGTGCCTGGACGTAGGAGTCGAGGAAGGCCGAGACAGACATGGCATGATCAAGTGCTTGAAAGTGACATCAAGTGAAAAGTCGTGATGGTTAGTTACTTAGTTTAATGACGCAGGTGTAACAAAGAAGAAATATAATAAATAGTACATACCTAATTAATGAATTGATCATCTTCTTTTTATATCAAGTTCTGAACATTTTTTACAAAGGAGCATATTATATAAAATTGTTAGGCATTAGACTTGTTTTCTATAAAATGTCAACATGGGCTGAATGCTATAGTCGTTAAGTCAATCTCAGCTGGTAGGTACCTAAATAATGTTCGAGGGTGTTGAATTTGAATTCAAATTTTAAACGTTGAACAAATCATTTAGAATTCTAATCCAAATTTTATAGGTACCTACGTAGAAAAAATTATTTCAAATTTGAATTCCTATTTTATGCTTTAAAAAAATCATTTAGAATTCGAATCGAAATTCAAAAACTTTTGGTTTTCTGTAAAGTCGGTTTACGGACGATAATTTTACGTGATAACGTCATAAGAAAACATTGATAAAAAATAGCATATTTTTATGAATGAATTGAATTATTATTACTGAATTATCATTATTTTGTACAATACAAAGCAGGAGTTAACTGAAAATTATTTTTTTTTTTCATAAATTAACATTTTTTTTGTTTTTTCTTCTTGTGTGCTGCTGCTGTCTCCCTTCTACTAGGACGCATCGGCCGATGGAATGGAAGAGAGATAGATGCGTCACAAACCGAACGCTTAGGCCGATCGTGCCTCTCTATCGCTTGTTCCGCGCTCTCGCTTGCACACTCGGCTCAGGCGGAACGTGACAATGAGTCAAGCTTTTTCGTGTGTGTAGCTGGCGTTCGTCGATTTATTAGACGTTATCACGTCAAAAAATTTAGAATTCCAACTCAAATTTCGTGCGTAGAACCTAGCACATAACTTAGCTCAGACTAATTTCACGATTACGACTTCCAGCCATACAGTATCTCGGCATCATTGGACCCTTGAAAACTATAAGTAGATATTTTGACGTGTATATATATGATTTGATGAAAGGGCTGTAAATGTGTCATGGCGGACAGTAAATCATCGTTCGCTGATTGGGTAATGCCATCCATCCTGTGTCTACCGTTTGGGGCAGTTAAGGCTTTACGATTATTACTGAATATAAAATAAAGCCTAACCGTCTCTTATGCGAATATCTCAAATCTTTACGAAATAATTCAGAGATTCATTTGTCCGCTGCGTAGTGTAGTAGATGGCATTAGCATGCATGAGACAGCGGGTTCGATTCCATTTATGAAATATTTGTTTGAATGTAACGAACTTCCTCTCTAAACACGATTTTTTAACTTTACTTGAGGTAGAAGCGTTATTATAAATATTTTGTAAAATGTATTTTAACTAACAAAGCTCGTAGTACAACCTGAAAACTGGTGAATCTACATAATATTTTGAGTCGAATGTGTAATATGACTTTTGAATCTGAGCTTCAAAAAAAAATAAAAAGTTCTTCTTTAAAAGCTCTTCCTACGTAAATTTTTAAGTATTTTTTTTAAAGCAAGTTTTTTAATATTTTTTTCTCCTTTAAAAGCTTTCATATGTAAGAACCGTAGATGAAGTAAAATTTCATAAATTCTTCTAAAAATTAAGTTTTTTACTAATACATAGTATTAATTTGAATAAATAGATTATATTTAATAATTTGTAAAAAAATCAACATCTTACTCAATTTTCTCGAAAACTATGGGTCAAATAAAATTTAAAAATTTACAAAATCTACTCTAAATATTATGTAGATTCACTGATTTCCCGCTTGTACATCGAGTTTTGTTACACCATATATGTATATTTATGTAAGAGCAATTTTTTCTGAAAATCACCAACATTTAAAAAGCATTGAGTTTATTACTAGTACCTTCTACTCTCCCTTATTCACGCCCCAACGGTGCATAGGGCACTGCATCGATACACAAGTGCAGCGAATCTTGATCGTCTGCTAGCTAAAATTGAAGTTTGCTACAAAAAAATCGATAATGTCATTAAATTCTGGAAAAAGAAACTTGTAGGGCTAACCAGCTAACTGTGCATATTGATTTGATCAAATAAACCTAACTTTCTCCCCATAATGGAAGTAGACAAATAGCCTACTCCACAACACATTAATATAAATAACAAAGAGATGTTGTGTGTACTATGTACTATGTAGGTAGTTTGGTAGTTACAAGGAAAGGTAATTAGTTAAGCACTTTAGTAGTTAAAACATTCCTTCTGTGAGTAATCAATATTGTTTTAGGCTATTACTTATCCCAACTAGATACATCATAACTTTAAATAATATTTCATGAATCCAGCGTTAGAAATTTTGGTGTTGTCAAGATAATATTCCGGCTTTTTTTACAGTCACAAAGCTACGATAAAATTTCCACAACATCACATACTTCAAACTATTTCCATTTTAAAAAGCGTATGGAGTCTCGAGAAAAAAACTACCATCATTATTTTTTTATGTTTTGGAATATTTTTAACTCGCAATCCGTCAAAGAGCTGCTGGAGCAACCTTCAACACGATGCGTGCTGTCTGGATTTCTAGTTTATATCGGTCAAAACAAAGTGCCGACTCCTTAACTCCTGTATTGTGCCGGTGCTCCTTTATGGATGCGAATCCTGGCATGTCTCAAAAGCTCAGAATGCTCGCTTGTTGAGCTTTGAGAATAAGTGTCTGAGAAGGATTCTAGGCATTAGGTGGTTTGACTTCATAACCAACGCTGAATTTAGGGAACGGACGCAGCAACCTCCAATAACTGGAGTCGTGAAGATGCGGAGATGGTCCTGGCTTGGGCATGTACTCCGGATGCCCCGGGAGAGCCTGAACCCGAGCTGCCTCTTCTTTACGCCGTCCTGGCAGACCGTCGATGACCATCCTACGGAAGTATTCGGCGGAGCTGATGGATGCGGGTCGGACGTGGGAGGAGGCGAGAGAGCTGGCTGGTGACAGGGTCTCCTGGAGGGATCTAACGATGTCCACTTGCTCCACATAGGAGCGAACGTGGCGAAAGAAGAAGAACAAGAATATTTTTAAGATAACCGAATGTGGTAGAAAAAAAAACAATTAGACATTAAAAAGCACATGAAATTCTAGTTATTGTCTATCTTTTCCGTAAAATAATAAACACCTCATTTTGCGGTCACATTTCGAAGTAAACGCCGCGCCGCCTACTTTCTAACTTGGCCCCATGTTATAAAAAGGCTTAACACGAAATTTTTCTAGCGTTAACGCCTCTCATTGTAAAAACAGTATTTTAATGAAATATAACTGGAGAAAAGTAAGTTGGAAAAAAAGAAAAACTACGGTTAAAAATCGCTAGAAAATTATGTCCATAATAATTTTTCACCTCGTAGCATACTGGTAGCGCATTTGGCTACCGTGCCTAAGGTCACGGGTTCGATTCCCGTAGGGTGTCAGCATGAAATATTTATTTACATGAGACCTACATATTAATATTTCATATGTGATACCTTGGACTGGTACTGAAGCGTAAATGACTGATCATCTTCCCATCATGTAATAAAATGATCAAAGATACACTGCACTTGGTGTACCAATGCAGTGCCCTGTGCACCATTGGGTGCGGATAAGGAAAGTAGTAGTAGTAGTAGTAGAAAATAATTAACATCATTCTAGAAAATGCGTCTCCTGAAAAGCGACGATTTAAAAGATTTTGCTCTACCTACAGAAATGCCTTGTAAGATACCTATGAAAACATTTTTGAATTTATAAAACATAGTAAGTACACAGGTACTATTTTGGTGCATGTTTTTAGAGATGTTTTAGATATTAAATGCATTTGATTATAATACAAACGGTAACAAATAAATACCTACTTAAGTAAAGAACAGATGGATATAAATGTATATTTTTTAAAATAAGATTTGCACAAAAATAAGCTTATATCTATAATTTTAATGTAAGAACAATTAGCGTACAGCGTTTTTAAACTGCAAAATACCTTCAACCAAACCGTTAGGCTTTCTCAAACCTTTTTGAAGTTGATGAGTCAACTAATTCGACTCACGAAACCATTAGAATACCGGAATTTGTGAGTGCCATTTCCGGTTATAGAATAAATCCGTATTTCATATCCGGTTCCATTCCACAAACGAAAAAAATAATACCCATCTAGGTAAAAAGAAACATAAATATCTAACTAAAGGATATATCTACCGAAGTAGGCGATAAAATTTGTTTTCCATACCTCTCAGATTAAAAGCTTATTTTTTAAATGAATGAAAGATAAAATTATTAAATGATGATACAGAAAATGATAATCTGGGTTATTTATTATGCCGTGTTTTTGGGCTTTGTGTATAGCAGAATGGAGCATATTGCAGAGAGGTGATGAAGCACAAAAACCCGAAAAAGCATAATCTATATCCTGAAATCCAAAATACAATACGCTCTTGAAAACAAAATTCTAAAATACATATAAATAAAAACACAGTTGTATTTACAAGCATATTCACCATGCTTGATAACCGTAGAACTATATAAATAATAACTTGAAAAGGATACTATTTTTAGCCATCTTTTTTGATAGAAACAAATGGAGCAATTTAGAGAATATTGCTTTGTGCAAATGTAGATTTAAATTTAAGCGCCATCAACTGGGATTCTTGTTATTTAGAAAGTTAAATATTAAAATTATAGAACGAACTATTCAAATAAAACTAGTTAATCCTGTATTTGTGTATTTAAAGTAACAGCAGCATTCTTTTGACAACAGTCATTAATA
>JAGVSP010004890.1:0-50104 GCA_022494985.1 Micrasema minimum
AGAAGTCCAGATCCCGTCTTAAGTTTACAATACGACACAATCGAGACAATAGGGCATGGAAAAAAACCATAGTTAGTTTTGTGGTGACTAAGGAACAGCACGTCATTATTTCTCAACCTACGGGTTAGAATACAGAAAGTCACTTGAGTCAGTAAAGATGGTGCATCTATCATGCCATTTAGCAATTTAAATATGAAAATGGAATCAATGTTAGATCTACGCTTTTGAAGACTAGAAATTCTCAACATTGACTGCATATCTTCATAGGTGTAATCGTCTCTCCCCAGACCGATCATCCATGCTACTTTTCTGAGTAGGCGGTGTTGCACCGATTCAATACGGTTGATACGGCCTACATAGAAAGGAGACCAGATTACAGAAGCATAAAATATAAAATACATGGTACAATTTCCCTTTCTATTGATTAAACATATGAATTAACGCTTTAACTCTGCGACGGGCGCACCTTCACACTTAAAATCTGAAAATGCATTTTTTTTTAAATAATTGGTTGAAAAAATTGTTAATGTAAATTGCCGACATCCGCAAGCGGTTTCTAGTGGTTGAAATAATTTTTATGGAATCTTGATACAAAAATAATGGAAATCGCTCAAAATACAGAGCATGGTTAATAAAATAAAGATGTCGTAGAAATCGTTACCAAATTCGCGTGAGTTTAAAATAGGTATCATATTATTATAACATTATAAGTATTCAAGAAAAAATGCTTCTCCGTATATTCTCTAATAAAAGAAAAGGAGATTAATTCAATACGTCAAGTGGCCACTTAACCCAGCCAATGGACAAATCATAAGCTCTGTAAACGTTTTAATATCCACATTCCGAAGGTTCGAAAAAGCTGCTTTGTCCTTGTTGAGAATCGTAATAAAAAAATATTCAAATCGCATCTTTACGCATAAGTACATAAATGGCAAAGATAAAATTCGATCACTTTTCAATAAAATCAAACACGGTACCTACCTAATTTTTTATGTCGTTTTTTTTAAGTCGATGTTTGCAACGTAATGTTACATCACTATTTTACGATATTCAGTATTTTTGATGTTGCTGTGCTACACAGCTTTCGAGCAAAGCCGAGGATTTCATTAAACGAAGAGGTATTGAGAGTACTTACAAGAAATAATAATACCTTTTCCACGTGTATCGGGTATAAAATAAAGTGCACTAAAGCGAAGCGAAATACGCAAGTATCTCATACAAAAAGCGAGAATGTTCAAAAAGTGAAGCTAACTTATATCGATGTACGTACTAACTCTTGCATTATTAACCAGGTATGGGGCCAGATTACAAACATATCTACATCGCAGTTGTGACGCGTATATTATGACGGTAATCGGTATAATGCTATCGAAGAGATTAACCAGCAGGGAAATGTCCTATAATTTTTAATTCCGTATTTTTTTGTGTGAATAACAATGAATAATAGAAATTTAAAAGATTCCTCGTAAAAAAATATTTAAAAATGGAGCTTATAAAAAAGGATTGAACGCAAACGGATGCTTTAAAAGCACCCGTCTCCTAAGCACACAAAGAGTCGTTCTGAATATATTATAGTTGATGCGTAGAACCAGAGAAGTGGTCATGTACTTTTTTCTATTTTAGGCGCTACTTACATCAAAACTTGGTTAAAATGCCTTGAAATTAATAGCCGCATCCTACCTATAAAATGACCTGTTTTTGCGGGAAATCGCGAATAAGATATTTTGAAAATTCATTGCGGACATAATAATGATAACAAAAAAAATATAAATTTAGTACCTAAGACATAAATCACCACCTATTTTTTTTTAGTGTTCTGTAGCCGATATCGCGTTATATACGCGTCACGATCGCGATACACATATAGATGTAGACATGTTCGTTATCTGGATGGTAGTTGTACGAGTGTCGAAATAAGAGCATAAAGCATAGCTGAGATACCTAAGATAAATTGATAAAAGGAAAGGTCTTTTACGATGTTTCAGTCGATCTCTCAGGTAAATGTGTAAAAAAACCACGTATGATTGGTGCCCTTATGTCGAAATTAATCAGAATGCAAAGCTGAGATAAGCATTATCGACAAAATTAAGAAAGGTCTTTTACGATGGTTCGGTCATGTGGAGCGAACGAATGATGTGATTGTATCTCGGTGTAGAAGGCGAAGAAGGACGAGAAAGACACGACAAACAAGACATAAAAATATGATAATATCATAAATACGTTTTTGATTGGAAATATTTTTTTTCAGGAATGTAACAAAAAACAATTTGATAACTATACCACTCTGTCCTGACAGACCGTCCTTTGCTTCCCTCTACATTCCTACATCTTCTCATGCACATACGCCAATTATTCCGACTTATTTAACAATAACCACGTTTAAGTACTTGACGTACTTGGTCATGCCATGTCAGGACAGAGTGGTATGTTTGGGGCGTTTCATAAATCCTCACTGCCATTACCCATACGGGGAAATGGCATGATGGTTAGTTAGTTTGATAGTTTATCTCCATAATATTAATAAACGCACTTATGATCGAAAACATTTTATTAAAATCCCACTTATTTTTTTAAAGTGCCTTTTTATCAAAACAAACAAATGATGGATATTTTGGCTTGTCTATGGAATCGAAGTTTAGTTTATAATCAATTCTTGTTTCAATTTAAGCATAATAATCATCGAAACAAAAAATGAATTACCTTTTTGGCATCCCATTGTTATTCACAAAAACGTTTTTTAAAATCATTCAAGCACAATACATTTTCTTGTCAATTATATGTTATCACAATGGGACCAAATCCGTCCTGCCTTGACAAATAGTTTTGAGATGAGAGCTACGTTTTTTGATGTATTTCCTACAAAAATCCCACCCAAATCAAGCAATTTCGACGTCGAGAACGCCATTAATAGATGTCCAAATGTCAAAGTTTGCAAAGTTTACATAAAAGAAAAATGGTTTGTTACAAACATTTACGGTATCACGAGAGCGTAAAAAGTAAAATGTCGGGTATAAATCCAAATCGGGGCGGTATAGCTTTTACTTAAAATACCAATTCTAATCCCCGCGCATTGCAATTATCTGATAGCCTCAAAGGCAAAACACTCCGTGAAACGCGGCGTTAAAGCTATCAAAACCTTATTAGCAATATTTTGAGGAAAGAATCTTAGTACACTTAATAACAATAATAAATAATACAAACTAATGCGAAGATTTTATATAGAACAATTCAGTTAAATTTATTTGTTTAAACAGTCTATATAAACTCTAATTGTCCATGCGCTTGGTAGCTGCAAGTCAAATGAATTTAAATTTTTTTCATTTTATTAGTAACGAAATTTTAATATATAAATTATTTAAATACATTATAACGAAATTACAATAGCTTAATATCACACTCATTATACAATATAAACCATAACGCTATAAAGCCTCACCAAGAAAAAAGAACAAGCTCTGGTGTGCTTGATGAGGAGGTTACGACCCTAAAATATACAATAATCAAAGTAGATAATGCCATAAAGAAGTTTAAATTAGGTAGTAAAAAAGTAAATCATAAGTATTTATAGTAAATATAAGTTATTACAACAAGGTAAAATATAAGTACAGTAATCAATGTAAGGGTTATTAAAAAAAGAAATCATCATACTAGGATAACAAATATATACTACATACTAAACAACAAAGTAATAACATAACATGAATAGTTGTGTTGACATAAATGTGTTTTTTGATTTAAAATGATAGTTTTCTTAAAACACATTAAGTACTAATTTAATCTTTCAAAGAAAGGCAATACATTCAAATTCAAAAAACCCTTATTATATAAGAATGCTCTTTTCCGGAATGTTTTAATGACAGTTTTAATATTATATGTTTGGTAATCATTGCTACAGATAACTGATTCAAAGAGATATTAAATCATGTTTTATTTAAAATAAATTTAACCCACAATATAATAATTTGATTTAAAGATAATGGTCTATTGATGGCACACAAAAACATATAAAAGAGTAATTCTGTTTGAAAATGTTGATGGAATTATTTTTAATATAACTTTAATAAAAATTTTACACAATCTGCACTGCACACAACATGAAATTAACGTAATAGTCTCTCTCGTTAAAATCAAGACCATTATTTTAAAACATAATGTAGTGAGGATAAAAATATAGAATTGTAAATCCTGCCCCTGGCCCCAATTTTTCAAAACTACAAAAACTTTTTCGTAAAAAATCATTAACCACCAATATACTGATATCAGATGGAAGCTGGCATTCCAAATAGTTCGATGGCAACGGGACCTGACCTTTGCACATAAGGCACACCAAGTAACAGATAGTATCAAATGGAAAAACATATGAAGTTATGGACATGTTATAGCATTATGGAAATATGATCTTATTTAACCTACAGAAATAAGCAAAAACGGTAAATATAAAATAGGTTTTTAAATTTGGGAAGCATGACTCATTACAGTTAATTCTTCAGAAACTGCGAGCCTTATTTAGGTCAAAGATACGAAGGTAACGAAAATTTTCAAAAACGAGATTCTACCCAAAAAGCGTATTCCGACAAATAAGTATTTGATCTGCCTCAAAAACCGCGCTAAAAATGAGCTTAGAAAATAAACGCTATTATAATACATTATCCGTTTTTATTTGATAGTACCTAAAATGTACCACAGATTATTTCTTTATAATTTTACTGTTGTCCGTGTAATCTCATAAAAAGAAACTTTATTTCAATAAAATACAATATCATAAAGTAATAAAAATATATCATAGGTCAGATCAAAATATCATATACGGTCAATATCAAACTTACACTGTTAATATCCTAAAAAGCTGAATTAATATTATTTATCCTTATTTTTACAGCTTATTAACGCCAACGAAGTCGTGAGTTTTATCCATGGCCTCAGATACAGATAATGTAAATATCTGGGCTAATATATGCCCGTGTATTGTAGGTTTATGTATTGCCCGACTTTTAGCGGAACTACAATTGCAAGACTGTGACCATTTTTCAGGGCCGATGTAATGAGTAAAGTCTTATGTTGTAATAAATAGGGTGTGTGTGGTTTGTACCGTGGGCTTTGGAATCACTGGAAACCATGAGGTTTGTAGTCGTATCAAATCATCCCCGTTTATGTTAGGGGGATCGCCTGTCTAGGTCTAATGGCTTCCTTATTATTTTAGATATTACCTGCTGATTTTTTCGACCAATCCAAGGACATTTGGCTCAACTTACTTAAAAAGCGTTAAAAACGCTTACTACTGGTGCTAAACTACTGCTTACACTACCTGCTAGGAAGATGCATTGGTACACCACGCCAGAATCATTTATTAACAGAAGGCAGGGAGGGGGAATGGCAATCATTACGCTTCAGCGCGTACCAAATATCACACTGAAACATTTTAAATACGAAAACAAATTGAAATAAATATTCAATATTTTTATGACCCAACGGGAATACCGAACCCGCGACACTCCTGCATTGGTAAGCTCAAAGACCCATCCAGAAAAATCCACAAGTAGGGAAGGAGCACCGAAAAACGAAACTGTTTACGGAAAAGAGAATAAAATACAGTTAGGCCGCTCAAGCGGGAAGAATAAGGAAAAATGGAAAATCCAAATAGCAACAGCCGGGAATCACAACGATGTAAAAAAATCGCGCACAACCAAACAATACCAGTCACAACAAACAAAAGATACGCGCTAAAACCACATACCCAAAAAGACACTAAAGAACATCAAAAAAATAACAAGAGCCTCAATAAAATAATCAACATTTTGGGCATGTTCAAAATACTTGTACAAAATCAACTCTGAGAAAATTTAATTCCCTACAAGAGCTACGTGGATGAAGTAAGGTAATGTTATTAAATTGTAAAAATCCAGAACAGGTGATCAAAGGAAAGTAAATCAATTAACTAATCGAGCCAGATGGGCGTGGGGTGAAGTAAAACAATGGATGAATAAATAGAACTAGATGAAAGCAGCCCATGATAAGAAGAAAACAGAAAGGTCGAAAGATATTAGACCGGGCGGAATAAACGCTAAAACCCCCACAAATCCTGAATACCCGACACACAAACCAGTACGCTCCCGCACTTCCCACCGGGACCCCCGCCCTGCCAGCCTGCGGCCCCCCCTTCCCACCACCCCCTCCCCCCGCCCCCCACCGCCCCCTACAGCTTCCCCGCCCCACCCCCTCCCACTCCCCCCACCACCCGCCCCAACACCGTCGACACCGCACTCCCAGCCACCACCATCCCACCACTCATCTACCCACCGCAACATTTGGTCCATCAATGGGGCGAGCGGACATCTCCCCGCCTTGGGCTACCCGGCACCCAGCTAGCGACATAGGGCGAGGAACCCCCCTCAGTCCCCGCCTCGCGCTAATACTCGACCAGGGCCCTGCCTGGGAGGTAACCGCAAGGCTCCACCAGAGTTCCCCCCTTAAATTGAAATGGTGAGCGCACCAGCTTAAGTGCATGTAAAAGGGAGCGCGACGGTACCAGGCTGGACGCTACCCCAGAACCACCGCCCCCACCCCCACGTGCAATGCGGGTCGATACACTTCACTTATGCTACAACAACCTATCCGCAAGTCAGCACGTGCGCTACCGAGGTCGCTCAACTGAGGTCTAACCACCACAACATAACCGGCCCTACTCACAGATACGCAAAAACTCCCACACAAGCCCACCACCCCAGCCCCGCATCCAAACCAGACACCCTACCCTTCACCCACCAAAGACTAGGTCACCGCCTGTAAAACGCTCGAATATCCATAGTCCTGAAGTTTGAAAGAACTTCTACCTCATCTTTGTATGGATATAAAATGAAATAAAATTATAAATTAAAACGTTAGATTTTCCCCCTACAAGCGTTATTGTTAACACTCAGGTGCGATTTCCACTCCTTCCGCGGTTGAGGGCGGAATAGTAAAGGGGTTTCACTCTAGAAAAGCTTGTCCGTCGATCAATATTTGAGCCACCTCTACTCCAACCCAATCTCCGATGCTAGTCCATACAAGGTACGAGATGTAAGTTTTTGTAAATTATGCATAGAGCACCAGATCTTGAATTGTCCCTTGCCGAACTGAAACTCAGATTTTGTATTTAATGAAAACGAGAATAACGCATGATAAAACAACGAGGGTGATAACTTAAACTGGTTAGTATAATATATTATATCATTGTCTCTTAGTAACACTAAGAGACCATGATATAACTTAGGCGGCGCCTATTAGCGTAAATGGCTAAACGCTGGACTCAACGATACGGAGGTTCCGGGTTCGGATTCCGGTGAGAACACAAAAAACAAAAGTGAATTTTTCTCAAGCCTGGGGTTTGTGACGTTGTTCCCCTCTGTAACTGGGCCGACCTGGCCTGTTTGAGGTGGTTTAAAAAAAAAAAAAAAAAAAAAAAAACAACAAGACGAGATTAAGACTTTAAAGTTCGAACACCACTTTACGATAGTTTATTAATTTATTTTTTTCAATTTCATAGGTTTTATGTTTAAAATCAACCCGTGCCATTATTGATTTATTTAGCTTTTTGTACAAATACAGAACAGTGTACATTGGCGGGTATTATCAACCATGGGCAATTTCTTGATGATTTTAGAATAACTTTATACGATCAGCAGAAAATGTATGTTTAATTATTAATTATAAGCTAACTTACCTACAATTACATCGGGGTAGGAATTGAAAACAAGGGTTGCAGCGTTGAAATCGCAATAAAATGCATTATCTCCATATGGTGGGGACACCCCGCATGCATCGGGTGCATTACGGCAAACCTAATCTGTGTTTACCCATACGGGCGCCTGGGCAAATGTGCAACACTCGTATGATCACCAAATTAACAACCTCGATTAGTACGGACCCGGCTCACCCGCGCACCAGTCGCGTAAGACAACGCCCGAGTGCACCACTGGAAAAAAATTGGCGAGCAAGATATCCCCGGGAAAAATTCTGACGATTATTTTAATGGCGCAATATCCCGCCACGGTGCAGGCGGGTATGAGAATAAACTAAAGGGCGTCACTTACTATCGGCGGGAGCGGAATATTAAAGGCTGATAGCGGATTCGGCGGGCGGCAGAAGCAATTATTGAAGGCCGTGAAGACGCATTGTTAGTTCAGGCCTATATCGTGTACGGGGGGGAGCAGAGCATCTTCAGGGAAAGCGGGTTTTGCTGAAGAGAAACGCTACAATAACGACTATTCAATATTTAAAACCCCGCAGCAATCACATTCGAGATGATTTGAAAACCGCGCTTGTAAAAGATCGATTGAATAAAATAAGAGCGAGCACAATCATCAATTTATTCTTTACATAACAAATTGAACATGATATTTATGATATCTGGTGGTTTCCATTTGTAATAACAGGGTGTAACCAAAACTCGATGTACAAAAGCGGGAAACCAGTGTATCTACAATCAACATAATGGAGTCGATGATTTGGTAAAATAAAGTTTTTAGGGATTTAGAAAATGGAACCAGGACATAATGATGAAGCACTTTAGTATACGAGAAAAATTGCGTACGACAAGATTGAGATTTTTTATTTTCGAAGGAAACGGCGTTAATAATAAGAATTTGAGCAAAATTTTCCTTAATCTGCCGTACTTTTGAGAAAACTTTTGTGCAGGAAATAAAAAAATTTCTCTAGCTCAAGATTAAAAAAGTCATATATAACAGCAACGAGCTTCCGGAAGATTCATATACACAATTCACAATCTGTTCTGTTGTACTACGCGCACTTTCGTAACAACTCGATTGTATTGACATTACAAAGCATGGGGTAAAACAGCAAATGGCTTTGAGATACATAAGGAAACATTTTCAAAAATAATAAAATATTTTGATGAGATAGTAGGCACTATCGTGAAAAAAAAAAAATCAGATTTTGATGGAACAGACGCCTTAAGGCTTATAGCATATACATGTTTCACATAATAAATATAATGGTCCTCATATAGAGTGTTATAAAAAAACTCCCCTTTAGCAATCATATTTGTACAAAAAGGGAAGAAAAAATACAATTATTTTATGTACGGCCAAAATCAAAACGAATATTAAGTGAACTAAAGGCCACATAAGGACGATTCCAGGAAATTAAATGTTTAGGTATAATTACTTAAATAACTAACATAACTACTAAATACGAAAAAATGCCAAATCAATAAAAAATAACTTTATTGAAAATTACGACGAAGAACTCCCAATTTCTACCAAGTATAAAAATACGTAAATACTAATACGATTTGACAATGACAACGATTCCTATCAAACAATTTTTTAAAAAAAAATATATCATGTAAACATAGGTAAAATCCCCGTGGGTGGGGGGTGGTGCTGGGGGAGGGGGGGGGGGGGGGGGGGTTGGAGTGGGGGGGGGGGGGGAGGGGGGGGGGGGGGGGGGGAGGGGGGGGGGGTGTGGGGGGGGGTTGGGGGGGGGGGGGGGGGGGCGGGGGGAGGGGGGGGGGGGGGGGGGGGGGGGGGGGTGGGGGGAGGCGTCAAAACACCCATAAAATGGAAATATACACGATATTTAGATGGACAGGGAAAATCTAACAGAAAATGAAAAAATTCGTGTAACAATCAAATAATCATAGTCCCTGCCCCCCAGTGACGCCGGGAGACAAAAACCAAACTTCGACAACTCCAGAAGGCCGGAATGCGGAAGTGGTTTTCGGGGTATTTAGTATTTATTTTAGAGTATCCAAATATCGTGAGGCGAAAATAGTGAACACCATAATCGAAATACGATTTGCCAGGGATCAAAGGATCATTACTGTATTAATACTCACCAATATGGTGAATATGAAGTAAGGGTATCGAATGAGGAATTTTTTACCCCCAACACTGGCAAAGTGAAATAAACTTAGGCAGTTTTTGGTGTTATTACATGATTATGAGCACAATTGAAAATAAAGCTGGGCTAGAAAATTTAAATATTTACATACTTATTTAATGGAAACTTATTTATATTAATGTGTAGTTCACAATGAGTAATTCACACTACGCCTATTGTCATTAAACGGCACAGAAATAATATTGAAACCATGTAAGCGGCGTCTTACTGGAACTCTCCGGCCCACCTGATTAAGTTAGGACAGAAGACAACCAAACGAGCTGAAATAAAACCGCCCGAATTAGGCAATGGGATGGGCACAGCGATTTGGAAGAATGAACCCCACAATTATGAAGAGCCCAAATTCCTAACAACCTCCAAACTCTTGAAAATGCATGCCGTATTTATCATGTGCCATACAATCCAGAGCCTCGCGGACTTATGGGGCTGAGACACTTGGACACTACAGACTTATCCAATCGGCCAATAATTCTACTCCGTGTACTGCGATTAAAGAGCAATGGAGGAAGCGAAGCATGCACCGGGCATCTCAGTATTAAAGAGACCATAGATACACCCTGCTCCATACCGCAGAGAGAGAGAAAGACGGACGTAGAGTCATCAGACGTTGTCATAAAACCATCTCCCAGCTGAAGTGGGACATGGGCTGGACCATGTGGCACGCCAGAAAGAGGACCGAGATGGACGAAGCGCCTGCTGAACTGGAGACCTAGAGCTGCAAGGAGAAGACCCCCTTGTAAGACCAGACCACCAAGAAGTAATGGACAGATGACATAAAAAGTACCTGAAGGATCCAGTGATGGCAGCTCGAGGAGCCCAGGACAGAAAGCAGTGGACCAATATGGGGGAGGCCTAATTGTCCCGCAGGGGTGGACGAACATTGGCTGAAGAAGAAGAAGAAGAATAAGAAGAAGATTCACATCTATATTTCATGAGTACGTTGGACCGGCGCTGAAGCGTAAGACTGGTCATCTTGCCATTATGTAACAAATATGTGATGTAATGGGAAGGGGCTTTAAGTATTACACGACTGTGACCAATTATGACGGGTTTAATATAATACTGGTTTTAACTGTCTATGTCCCCTCAAAGCTCTACCCTGGGAATGCCAGGCCACAGCAGACATTATACATACACAAACACGTTCGCTACATCTTCTGTCGCCCTCCTACACAGTCTCTTTCACACACATATCTCACAAAATAATTTTGTGACGCGTGCTAATTCGTAGTAATGAATGTTACGAAATTTGTCATATATGGTTTTCAGATGATGGGCGGATAATGGGGAGTGTTGGAATACGGCAAGTGGCTCACATGTAACCCAGCCAATGACTGGTCATAAGCCTGTAAACGCCTAGAATAATCCAGACTCGTTTCCAGAGTTCCTCTGTCTCTGTTGGGAAAAAAAAAGGATAATTTCGATATGGAGGACATGAGGATGTAAGGGTGGCGGCATCATGATCGATGCAGTCGCCTTCTTGACTTAACTTCACTTGAAATCTTTGGCCCTTCAATTGCCTTATGCATTGTGCAATCAGAAAAAATTAAATTCCTGCATAAAATAGTGTGACTACAGAGAGTCCCCAAGGGATCTGTAACAGTCGCGGGTGGAGGTGGGACGATCCTCAGTGTCTCTGTTGGGATATCAATAATATTTTATGTTAGCCCAGGGCCCAAACTAGCAGACTTTTTGAGTTCAGAGAATATGATGTCATAAAATAATATTCAGGTGTGCGGTATGGGTTGACTTTGTTAAGTAAATACACAGAAAGTGAGGCAACGGGACACAGCAGCCCTTGGTATCTACTGTCAATCAACGGCGAAGGCGTTTTTCAGCCGGACTAAGCCATATAAAACGTATGCCTTCATGCCTTTACCGTGACTTGCCTAAATTTTACAAGGCATCATCGTCATTCTCGGCGTCCTGGTCGTTCCACTAGTTGTTGACAGTTCGTCGGCAGTTTGCGTCAGAGCGTGCGGGACGTGGAATTGACTTGGGAAGATGCACGGGAGCTGGCGGCCGGATCGCTTGGCCTAGAGGTTGTCTGTGGAATCCATAGCTCTACACATAGGGAGCGGATAGTGTGATGATGATAATTAAGCCCATTAATGGTTATTAATCCAGTAATCTGTCTACAAGTATTTTGTGCCACATTCAAAAATGTTGTCTGTAAAGTCGGTTTTCGACGCAAATTTTACGTGAATAACGTCATAAAAAAACATTGAATGAAAAATAAGCATACTTTTATGAATTGAATAGAATTAATATTATATAATTAAACATTATTTTGTATAAAACAAAGCAGGAGTTTATTGAAAATTACATTTTTTCCATAAAATTTTAATTTTTTTTTTAGTCGTATATTTCACTTTCTCTTTGTAGATTGTGTGCTTCTGCTCTCTCCCTTCTACTCGGACGCATCGGCCGATGGAAGTGGAAGATGAGGATAGATCGTCACAAACCGAACGGCTTAGGCTGATCGTGCCTCTCTATCGCTTTGTATCGGCCTCTCAGATGCACACTCGGCTCAGACGTAAGTGACAATGAGTCCATGCTTTTACTGTGTCGTTATCACGTCAAAAAAAAATTGGGATTCTTTCCGATTTTTCTATTTTTTATTTCGAAAAAAATTGAATGAAAAATAACAATATCAAGGAATTTTTTTTAAAATTTTGTACGATGTCATATGATTATTGCTAGCGCGGTTTGAAATAGCGCTTTTTCAAATCGCTCGCAAAATCCTCCGCGCGCGCATGGGGTGTGACGTTCACAATCAATAGGGCGCCTGATTTTCGTAATGAATTTCCCGCCTTTCATAATGAACGGGTTATGACGTCTTAGCCAATAACGGGCGTTAAAAGTCACTCGTAATTTCGTGTTTTTAAAAACATAACGTTATAAATGAAAACAACATTTTTGCATCATTGGTTTGTTATATATCGTTGGAATTGTATTAAAAAGAAACTTTGAATATTTATAACGGTTTCAAGGATATTCATGCTATCGGAAACAACCCAATTGTTGAGAAAGTACTGGCAGAAAGAACATTAATTAATACAGCTCTGAATGTTATTTTTCGAGATTTCATAGGAATCATTGAGCCGTTTTCCCGAGTCTCGAGTGTTACACAAATTATGTTCTACGCTTTGAACATTTCCTCCTGGAGTGTAAAGTAAACATTCAGACACGTAGCACACACGGGGTAGGCGGCAGTTACTAGGGGAGGCAAAATTACTGGGGCGGCAAATAAAAAAGGAAAATACCGCCGGATAGTGAACACCGGACTATGACCGATATACTTTTAATTTATTTATTTTTTTTATCAACACGACTCCCGTGATAATATAATGACAAGTGTATTAATTTTTTTTATTGAACTGATTTATTTATTATTATCGTATTATAAAAAGAAAACACTTTCACCACAACATTTGGCATGAACGTCCATATCCTCACGAATGTACATAATTATTTATTTATTACATGTTAACAATTATATAATCCAATAACATCCGGGAATTATAATTATCAGCAATGTATATACTAAAGTCTAAGAAAAGTTTAAGAATGATGTACAATTGATAGAAAAACTATTATCACAGACAAAAGAAACGCGATTTGAAAAGAGAAAAAGAGATTGCAATATAATAATTGTTTGCATGTACAATAAAAACGCCGAAATCACGAGTTGTAAATATTATAAAACGTAAAAGAGCACTAGCAAAAATGACGAGATTAAACAATATAGCTCTTATAGATTACACCACCAAAGATAGAGTAGCTAAAGGGGAAACGAATGGAATAATATGGTTAATTGGATCGTTCGTAAATACACGTCAGAAATAAATTTAAATAGAAAAAGACTAGGGCAGTTCATAGAAAGGAAAAATTGACAAAAAAAAAGGTCAAATATGTTAAAGAGGACGATAGGTAAATGGTAAAAAATAAAGTAACAGGTATATTCATACTATAGGTAATCATTAGAAAAAAATCTTAGTAATAAATAAAGATGAAGAAGAATGATAGACTAAATAAAAATTGGCGACTCAATCAGGAGAGACCCATGCCAAAGATACTTGCCCCGACACACACACTAAGATCGAAGTGAACCGTGACGAGTACAGGGCTAATGTCGTATTATCATAACACATTTTGGAACAATTAAAACATAATTGACAAATGACAAAATACGTATAATATGAACCAAGTTTGGATTTCACAGAAATTTAAGCATTTAAACAGAAAACCATATTATATTTGCATACCAATATTTAAATAATTATACATAGCTAGTAATATTTTGCAGGCAATTTTAAATTATATAAGACACCGACCTTAGATCGTATCTAACTAACGCCAACACCAGGCCCTGTACTTGGAGTGAAGTCGGCTTTAATACAATTTTGTGGGATTTGGGTTAGGGTTGAGTGGGGTTTTGTGTGGTCCAATAGGTTATGGGCTTGAAAATAGTGTCATCTTTTTTTACATCTGATTTTCATATTGATATTTCATGTACGATACCTTGGATCGGTACCTACTGAAGCGTATGACTGATCATCTTACCTTCGTGTAATAAAAAAATGATCAAGATACACTGCAATTGATGTACGTATGCACTGCCCTTTATGCACCAATGGGTGCGGGATAAAGGGAAAGGTTTAAAAAGTAGTATTTATTTTTATTAAGCAAAATATAATATGCATACTGCATACATTGTAATAACTTTATCGTACATTGGTACAAAAACCATGAAACCCTAAAATAAATATTTTTCATACCCCTGCTCACATTATTTGTTTTTCAAATCGGCAACATATAATTTCTCTTTAATGAAGTGTTAGGGGCCGAACATCCATCAATTTATTTTAGGAACATCAGCAGCGGTCAAGAGAGAGGTTGAATACGGATATAAGCATTATATTATATACTAAAGATTATGTAATCGGTCTGGAGGCTGTGTTTAAGGATGTGGAATGAAAGGGATGAAGGAAAAATGGTAATTCGGCAGCTGTCAAAAATCTACACACGTGTAGCGGACGGGCCTAAGGAAAGTTGTTTCGAAACAAACTTGTTTGAACAATAGGGGTAAGGTTTTGATAATTAACAATATATTACAGTTTTTTAGTGGTGTTTTCTTTGTTATTGTAAGAAATATACGAACAAATCTGTGGGTAAAAAAATAAAAAACGAGATCTGCAAAATAAAGAAAGAAATAAGTTTTTCTTAAATATCAGCTGTAAAGTAAAATTTCCAAGAGATACGTTGTTGCGCTTTTCCCCTCGATATCTTTTGAAATGCTTGTAAGAAGAGTTTCATTTAAATAGGGAGATGAATCCAAAAAATTTAATCGTGATCTGTTTATTTTACAAACTAAGGAATAAACAATTAAATAAACAACATTTTGAGTGTGTCCAACTACTTTGAGTGTAGACAAAACCACTGGAATTTTCTCAACCAGTATCACGGTAATAATAAATACAATTTGACATCCTCAAACAGAGACGAGAAACTTGGGAAGGGAATAATGGAATATCTACGGACGTTTCTAGTAGGTGTGATATAATTCGGCAAGAACCCACCTTGCAAATCATAAAGGTTTCTGCTTTAAATGCTTAGCAATTATTTTCTCATGGATGACAGAGAGTTCACATGTGAAGCCCATCGCGCCATTTTACTGTATATTGGCAGATATGGGATATCAAATACTAGGTGAAATGAGGAATGTTGTAATACATCATCGTGGCGACTTAACCCAGAAGCCAATGACCGGTCATAAGCCCTGTAAACGCCTAGAAATCACATTTATTCCATATTCCCTTCCAAGAAAGTTTCTCGTCTCTGTTGAGATTGTCAAATTGTAATTAAATAAACGATTATTTAAATAATAAAAAAAAACAGATTTATAACAGATCTAAACATAAACGGGATTATTTATATAATGAAACTACTTCACTCACCCGCCAAGGTTTTGGAATAAATGTTAATATTATTATTATTTATAACACACGATTTCCGTACATCTTTTTGGTTCGCGATTGCGACCATACAACCTTCTTTTGTTAAACCTCCTGAATAATTAGAGTGTTCGAATCATCCAACACAATCCCTTTCCTTTTGACACACAGTTACGTAATATTTATTAAATTTTATATAAAAATTATTTTTTTTAATTTTTTTAAAGGTTTTTAATTTTTTTATTGATAATCAAATACATTTACTACATAGATTTCCATGGACTCACATATAACTTACTTAATGGGCCTTAATAATAATTACAATTTTATAACAACCATATATTCACGACAAACTAAATGACTATAATGACAAATAACTCAAGAAATTCCCAAAGATTGGTTCCAGAGAAGAATCTTCACGATAGCAGCGTCCGCGCCATTTCTATCACTGAATAAATAAATAATACTATCATGTAATAAACACAAAAAAGGCCAGATAATTCATAACAAATACACTAGGAGAAATGGAAAAAGTTAGTAAACAACAAAGTGGCCCACTTAACCCCAGCCCAATTTACCGGTTCATACATAGAAGCCCTGTAAATACGCCTGATATAGATCAACAATAATTCCCGTCCAAACATCTCGTCAGAGTTTGAGATGTCGAAATGTCATTCCAAAAGAGTATATCCTCACAATTCATAAAGACAATTACAATAAAAAAAGACATTTTTTCTATATATCGATTTAATATATTTAAACAACGTTGAAAATTAATAAATAAAAACACACACAACAAAAATAAAACATTTTCAAAAAATTCGCGATCGGAATACAATTTTCTATCTATATGTATTCATTTAATACCACCGCGAGAATAACAAAAAACACAAACTTAAATTCCATCACTCTTCTGAATGAAAACCACAAAATAAACAATCGTACGATTTAACTAACAGCTCATTTAACTTCGTTCCAAACATAGTAATAATTTCATTTTTTCGAATGTCTCTATAAACTCCACAGTCACTCACAGTAGAGCACATTAGTCATATATCCTCCCGTCACCGTAATAGAAAACTCACGACAATAGAAAAAAGCACATGATAATAAAATTCAACAAATTAAGTTGCCCCCTACGAGTGACTCAAATTGCCCCCTACTGGTAAATACGTTCCAGTAGGGCGGAATTTTCACCTTGTTCCCCTCCAGCCAACTACCCAAGTAAAACATCAACATCCCCACACACCCACCCACTACCGAAAGCCAAAAAATTAAAAGCTGTCTATCATCTTCAAAAAAGTAACTTATCAAGAAGATTCGCAAGGATTAATTATAAATAATCTCAAAAAAAACAAAGACGTCAGAGGATAAGAGCCTGTACCGCAAAAACGGCATAGTACAAGGATTTAACCCCAACAACATAACCTCTGCCAACCACCGACAGTCAGTAAACATCTAACATGAGAGAATACAAATCAAAATCTTAAAAACAGATACAAAAAACATCTCCTTCAAACAGCCACAATAAATTAAATTGAAACAAAAACGCTAAATTCTTTAACCCGATTAGAGCTAAGAGTAAAAAAAGGAAATTCCTAAAATAATGATCTACCCAATTCCACATTGTTGTGTATCGTAAATATATATAAAAATATTATATTTATTTTTATGTAACGTGTATATCAACAGTTACTACTAAGAATTATAGATAAAAAAATACACTAAATGAACTTTACAATCTCTTATCATAAATATCATCACCCAAACAGAGATTAAGAAGCATCGTATTCGATAATTACAGGAATCTGAATTCAGTGCGCAGTATTACAGGGCATATAACCTGTCCCCTACATTCTTAACAAAGGCTGGGTTATGTAGGCCCCCAATATAAATTACGTATTTTCAACAATTAGTACCCCGCATGGCCGCTATAGAAAAATGAAAATATACCTACTCTTTTTTTGTCCTTAGGATTAAATCCAATAATGTGTAAAAAAGCTATTTGAACACAAGGCGACCCCAAATCTTCTTAGTATTAAAAACCCATATAATTTTGTCGGATACTAGATATATCAAAAGTTCAGTTCCCAAGTTGGCTATTAATTTTAATATAATAATATGTATTATAAAGAAACATGAGAACATCCAGAAAAATTTAATGAAAATACACACCAAAATATTTTAATTTATGACAATAATATTTTTGAGAGTAAGGTAAACTTATGCTCTAAACCACTAGTCGTGTTAATATTCGAAAAATAAAATAAATAACGATTAATTTAAGAAAGTGGAAGTGTAGTACATTTATTTATATAAGGTAAACCACAAAACTATCGACTAAAAATAATGACTAGCAATAACTACCAAAACAGCAGGAAGCAACTTTGCTTAGAATAGCGCTTTAATTTTTTTTTTATTTTTTATTTTTATTTTTTTTTTTTTATTAAGGAAAAAAAAAAAATTTATAACCATTGATAAGACTCATTTAAAAAGGATACATATGCGTCCAAAAAACATATATGACAATCAAATCACTCTAATTTTTCTCAAATATTAATATTCCTTACACAATAGCGCCCGTTTTTGGAATTAACAGATTAAAAAAGGTAAATGAACTATGATGGTGGAGCTTAAATTAAAGAAAACACGAAAAAGCTATTGGAAGTGAACTTTGAAAAAAACACTTCCTTATAACATAATTATGTAAAACGAACCACGACGTTAAACATAACTGGCAAAATCAAGAATAATAAAAACGTTTGTTAGGCAGTTTGGCGCAAGAGCTGGCTGGGACGTGGACCACGGACCAGGAAAATGCATAAAAGGACCGACATGGCGCCGTTCGCTGGCTTGCAGCATTTGTGGAATCCATATGCTCACACATAGGGCGATTAGAATTGAATGAGACGAAGGATGAATAATTAAATTAAAAGGTGAATTTAGCATTGTATAATAACCATTAAATAGATAGTAAAACCCACTGGCTACAGATTAACCATCAATGAAAGTTCACAAGTAGGGTATTAATTAACTGGTGGAGTTGAAGATGGTAATTATAAAGAATCCATTGATATTTTCATTAACTTTCTTAGTTTAAGTTTAAATTAAATAAGCAAAACCCGAGGATTGTTAAAAGCACAGCTAAAGGTGAAAAATATAAATCAATCAATAAAATATTGTCGAAAATCCAAGAACCTTATCATTTATGTTGTTTAAAAAAAAATAATATTTAAAATATTTTATTTTTTCACCGCCTCTCTACTATACGAATATGCGTATCCTCGAATATTCTCTTCCTACACAGACAAATAATAAAAAAAAAATATTTAGGAGTCGCTGAGCAAATTATTTTAATACACAAACTTTAAAAAAACAAAAAAAAAAAAAAAAAAAAAAAAAAAACCGCCTTGTAGCGTGTTGTTTCGTGTTTTTTTTTCATTTTAAATCATTTAATTATCTTCTTAAACAAACATGATGTAAATACTTTTCTTGTCGATATATAGAACGAGGGAAAAAATCATTGCTCTTGTGCATATCATGATTAGCTACAAAATACCCAGTGCTGGCAATTCCAGGCAGAAAAACAAGGAATAGCCGAATGTAATTGGAGGACGGCCGGCTGACACGTAAGGATCATTAGAGGCGACGCACTAAACAGCGCGAGTCTAAGGAAACGTAACAGCGAGGTAAACTCGGTCCGAAACAATAAAGTACAATCTGATATTAATAATTTTTGATTTATTTAAAAACGAACTATATTTTATAAAATGGCATCTGAGAAAACGCAATGGAAACATTTTTTTATAAAAAAATTTTTTTAACCATCCGGTAACCTTTAGAAAACTGACTGAGCCTCTCAAGAGTTACTTCTGCAACACAAGCGGGTGGGGTATGAAGAAAATTCAGAATAATAGGACCAATGTTCACACGATTTTTTTAGCATTTTTCCCAAGTTATATTCAAGAGAAACTAATATTTATAAATTATACATTATTAAACTATAGTATTATTTTTAACAATATATTAAATATGTAAAAAGTTTGTTTTACGGATCCAATTAAAATTATAAACAAATATACAAAGTATCACATATAAATAAAAAAATAATAGTCAAATTCAACCCTCAATTTAGTACAAAAATCGCTCGCATCTCGACGACGTATCCATAAATATGCCAAAAATAAAAGCACAAAAATTAAATTTAAAAATATATTAAAAAAAAAAAAAAATTAGGGCCGGGAAAGAATCCTGGAAGTTAATTTTTTTTCTATATTTTTTAGTTTTAGAGACAATCCTACTCTTTCTAATGAAAGCGCGTAGTTGTAACTTATAAGAATTGTCATTAATATTAAAATAACATAATTTTAAATACTACTTACCGTACTAAACCCCACTTTCCTCCTTAGCTAAAAATCAAATTATGCTTAGGGGCTCTGCATTGGAAGTACACACAAGTGCAGTGAATCTTAAATATATTGTTAATATTAAGATAGAGTTTTAATTAAAAATAATAAACAATGTTGCATAGAATTTCCCATAATACTTTCGAATAAAATACTGTGACTAATAAAAAGCAATATAAAAAAAGCCATTTAAAGTTATACGGTACAAACCAAGTGACAGAGTGTATATTGATCGCACTTACTTCTTTTATCTAAGTTTCTCTGTTAAATTATTTTAAACATCCGGAACCTTTAATGATACTAAAGCTCCAAAAGTAAAATAAACTGATGCTACAAATAAAGCGGGTTGAGAAAAAAATGCAGAAAAATAGACCCAATGTTCAACGATTTTTTATCTTTTTTTTCCAAGTATTAAACGAAGAGATTTGATTAATTATACATCATTATAATCTAAGTATTTTCTAACAATATTAAAATATGTAAAAAAAAAAGTTTGGTTTCTTATTACTGATCATTAAGAAATTTTAACGTATAAAAAAATGATACACATGTGAAAAAAAAAAAAAAAAGTTTTAATTCAACCTCAATTAGTTCATCGACGCTTCTCGACGGTAACCTATAAATTCAAATAATAAGCATAAACGTTAATTAAATTATTAAAAAAAAAAATAAAAAAAAAAAAATAAAAAAAAAAAAATAAAAACACACACAAAAAAAAAAATAAAAAATAAAAAAACCCCCTCCCCCCCCATAGAAAAATAAATAAAACAAAAAAAAAAAGACATAAAAAACCGGGAAAATAGCCGTTATTTTTTTTTCTATATTTTTAGTTTTAGGGACACACCTCCACTTCTTTCCTAATGATAGCGCGCGGCAGGTGATACTTATAGAAGATTGTCCATTAGAATTTAAAAAATAATTTCAAAAAATATTTACCACTAGAGCTAACTTTTCCCCCTTAAACCTCGAACCAAGGTTGCATGGGGAATTTAATTGGTACATAAACATTCTACAGTGCTAGTAAATCTTGATTCCACTTGTTAAAATACTAGATAGATAATAATTTCACTTAAATATACCAATGCTTTAGCATAAAATCGTCCGCATTTGTATCAACGACATGTGACTAATTCTCATAGATATGGTAAATAAGTCATGTTAATGTACTTAAATCGAGTCTTTAAAAACTGTTTTTCCACCTCATCTTGTACGTTGAGCCTTTACTTCTTTTAATAAGAACGGTCATCTAAAGACAACTGAAATAAATGATAATTGTGGGATGCACCTTGTAAGTTTAAGGAGAAAAATATAAATGTTGTGTAACAACCTACTGAGAAATATACTACACCAAAAGCATAGACCACTTGAACATTATTGTCAGTTGTATAGTGTACATTTTTATCACCTACAAATGAAAGTCTTACAGATAAAAATACAGTAACATTCGTATTGCAATGATAATTTCACATTATTATATTTCGTACTCAGTTAAAGACGTTTAATTTCTTGTGACCGAATATTCGGCAACCAAGCGCCGCGACTTCTTACACGGTATGCTAATTAGCGCTAAAAACTGATGATGTACGGGGCGGACTTATTGGATAACTAATAATAAATTATTATTTACCGTATAACGGCAATTCTATTCAAAACTTTACTCACCCATTTATAAAATAATAGATTAGTTTAACCTTCTTTTCCCAATTCTATTCTACAAAACAACCTTTTACTATTACTTATAAATAATATTGTGTCATAGGTTTAATATGAAAAATTTTAAAAGGTCTTTCAGTTTTCATAGTATTATTTATTTTTTAGTTAATTATATTCAAGCTTTTTAATAATAATTGTTTCCGGACTGGAATAGCACGAAAACTTTGAAATGTTTATTTGGGACTATTAAAACTAGTTTTTTTTAATTTATTGAACACAAATAGTCTAATATTCAAAGAATGTTATTTATTTAATCAATCTGAACAAAAAAAATTATTTTTGTGTTCTTTTATGTTCAAAGAGGGTTAAATCAAATAAAAGAGAAACTTAATTTTTTTTATAAATATAGACTTTTCTACAATCTAACAATAAAGAAGCAATATTTTTAAAATTAAATTTTTGTTTTTGATATTTTTTTTTATACATCTAAAAAAATATTATATTTATTTTGATACTAAGCAATAATATTTCTACATGTAGTAATTACCTAATACAGTAAAAAAAAAACTATCTAAAAAATTCTTCAACAGTAAACAGAATAGGGGAATGAAAAGTACAGCAAATGTCGCTGCAGGTGAAAATGACCGTTCGTTCCCTTGATGTGCGGCGTATCCTCTTAAATACTTACATCTAATACATTATTATCACATATACCAGATACATTATAAAAATAAGCTTATCTATGATAAAATGTATGATTTAATTAATTGCATTCGTGCTTTTAATGATATATATGTAGAATTCATATAGAAAAAAATGTATTTCGATACGGAGACACCGAGGGACTAAAATCGTAAGGGTGGCGGAATCGTTCCCTATTTTTCTATTGACAAAAAAAAAAAGTTTATTGATGAAGATACGATGTTGTCGAAGCAATTCATATAAATGCAAAAACTACAGTACAAGTGAGGCGAGTTTAGCAGAGTGATGTCCATAAAACGGGCGGCTTAACGGCATGGCACGGCTAACATAGTTCTCCACCAATACAAAACGTCTAAAATCTACGCAAACGATTTTCTAGCCATATGGGGGGGGGGGTACGAAAAGCTGTTCAGGGAGAGAGAACGGCACCATCTTTAAAAACGGAACCCGGAAAACACTACCTTAGTTACTAGAGGACGTCAATGTTTAAAATTTTTTAGAATATTTGGTAAATTATTGAGCTATTTAGCCGACTTAAAATTTTTAATATTCGCGTCTACTCAAAGCATTTTACATTCATTTCCGGGTACAGTGGATTTTCCTCATTGCCAAATATAAACCCTAAACACCTAACACTTCGAACGGGACCCATTACATATAATCACAGATTCCTGTAGTCTTTGAGGCACATCAGTTTTAAGTCATCATGGCTAATTGTACACTTCCCGTTACTGCAAAGGGTTTGAAACAAAGGCTATTGTCCAGTCATAACTTGTCAAGTACACGCTTCCAACCTTTCTGGAGGATCGGATCTTTATCTGAATCCTGAATTGGAAATGTTCGGGTGTTTAGGGATGCTGAGAGAGGGAAAATAATGACAACACGAGGTAAATTAAGGAAACATCCCTGTAAACGAACCATGGAAAACTACCTGGAACAGTGCACAAGTTTGTTTTCAAATTCAATATGCCTTGCCTTTTATAGTGTCAAAAGAAATGAGAATAAAATAATGTGTTAACTATAAAAATATCCTCCTATTTAAGACTTTCAGTGAACTACGAATATATATACTACTCACTTATCTACGAACGTTATTTCTCCTTTCCCGCAGAGCCCAATGGTGGATATTCATGCATTTAATGAATCTATTATATTTAGGTATCAGAAACACTGAAAAAGAAAGAAAGAAATCAAAAGGTACTATGCTCCAAAGATCATTTACTTCCGATAATTTACGTGGATAGTCGTCATACAAGAAAACTGTTTATAAACAATTGATTATTGTACTGAATTATCATACTTTGTAACAGATAAAACAACAGGAGTTCTATTGAAAATGACAAATTTTAACCATAATATAACCATTCGTCTGCACCGTTAATTCAAATTAACTCAATGCATCGGACCAAGTGCAGTGGAAGAGAGATCATTTTATAAACAACCCGAAGGTAAGAGGGAACAAGATCAATACGCTCCATGACCATGTCAACTACCTCTCGCTAGCACACTCAAAGAGGCGAACCCCATAATTGACATAAAATTCGAATGTGGCAATCAATCGAACAAAACAAACGTTATCACGTCAAAAAAACAAAGCTAGAGTCTCTTCAATGCCCTTGAAATCTATGTTGTGAGTAATTTTTAGACCATTAATAAATTTTTATTTATATTTTTTAGTATGATATTCGGTTAAAGTTACAAATTCTATTTCTTAAAATTATTTTTCTTCAATCAGTCGTGTGAACAGTCGCGTCGATACTTTATGCTACCCCTATACTCTTACAAATTATATAAAGAACTCCTAGGTCCGATTACATAACGAAATTGTACAAGGGCGGGCTTCATGTACTTTTAAGGCAATATCTGATTCCACCAATCCATAGTTATTTTAGACTATAAACTACCCTTGTTAAATCGTGATTTGCCCTACGAAATGAAAAAAGGAAGTAAGTACCCCTGTACAAACAATATGTACAACCTTTTCATCCCTTTGTAGTCCACCCTAGAACTATATGTCGGTAGGACAAGACTCGTCCCTTTACATACAATACTGTGTTTTATTTGCCTTATTTTTTTTTATTTATTAACTTCCGGGGCAAACCATCATCATCGTCATACCATATCCGCTCCCTATGTGGAGCATATTTTATTTTCATTTGATTTATTTCAGTTATTTAGAACATTACAGAAAAAAAAATCCAATTCATTCTAAATACAATACAATAATAAATCATACATGACAATAGATAGTTATGTTAGTATAATGATATAACAAAGTATAGAAAGAAAAATTATAAGTTAGAAATATGTCGACATCCGAGGTGATGCGATTAAGTAACAAGATTGCTCTACCAACAGGCATAACCATTGGCAGGTTGGTTCTGCATCGTGGTAGGTAAAACAATCGATGCTGTCTTTGTCGAAGATAGTTATCAGGTACGAACAGACCTACATGGATCAGAATTTCTGAGTTATGTATGCGACCACCAATCACCTGAAAGAAGTGAACACCCAAATGGACGTCCCTCCTCCTCCATAATGACTATGAATCCGCGCAATACAAAGCTGTAACCCAAATGAGTGAAATACAATTTCATATTTCTATCTAGTTTCTAGTTTTCCAACTGAGGTTATTTTTATTTTGAGTTCTTAAATACGCCTCTGAAAACGTAATTTCTTTAAGAATTTCGTTGTTCTGTTTACATTTATTACCGTGTAGGTGTGCCTAATTTCATAATGTTCCAATTACACTTTCGTCGCTGTGATGTAACCAAACTAGATTAAAATTTAGTTTATTACGTCATTTGGCGGATGTTCTAGTTAGGTCAATTTAGTTCTGGAGCCACGCACCACATTATTAGGTAATCCAGATGAATTATTTGTCTGTAAGTGCTGCTTATGTACTAGGACTGCGCGGGTGGAGGTGGGATCGATCCCTCAGTTCTTATGAACTATTGTATTGTTATTTATTATTATGTTGATAAATTCGTTTTTAATCAAATGAGGCGAGGCAACGGGCGCAGCAACCCTACTGTTATCCGGCGAAGGCGTTACAGCTGGCTAAGCCATATACTACGTATGCCTCCCGAGAGCCTTAATCATTTTAATTTTTTATTTTTTATTTTTATTTCAAAAGAAAATTTTTGTTTACATTAAAACACATATATGTACAATAAAAAAAATATTTAAATAAATATAAACAAAAATCCCACCAAGGCATAGCCTGTTTGTGGGTATACTGTGAAAGTCATACAGGTGCACGTGGCAAAAGAGAAAGATAAAGTTAAAAAAGAAATGGAAAAATAACAGATAATGTAAACAAGATATTTAAGAAAAGAATGAACACAGGATATTGATATCTTTATACCGGAAAAAGAAGAGGGGAAATAATTATAATATATAAAATAAGAAAATAAAATAAAAAATGACGTAAATTATGTTATAGTTATAGTCTTTAAAGTAAGAATGATTCTACCTTTACACTATGTATCCAACTTTGGGTTAATCATGCTTGCCTATTTTACAAGGCATCAGGTTCTCGGCGTCCTGGTCGTCCACTGTTGACAATTCGTCGGCAGTTTGAATTGACTTGGGAGGATGCACGGGAGCTGGCGGTCAATCGCTTGGCCTGGAGGCAGTTTGAGGAATCCATATGCTCCACATAGGGAGCGGATATGGTATGATGATGATGATGAAAATAAATTATTCATTTTTCTTCTTCTTTTACCACGCTCGCTCCTATGTGGAGCATGTGGACATCACTAGATCCCTCCAGGTGACCCAATCGCCATCCAGCTCTCTCGCCTCCTCCCATGTCAGGCCCGCATCCATCAGCTCCGCCGAGAACATCAGTAAGATGGTCATCGACATATTTTTTAATATCGTGATTTCTTAGATAATTTTCAAGTATTTTTTTCAAAATGTACACTGAAATTGTGCTATGTCCATAACCTAAAAAACCTTACCAATAAAACGTTAAAAAAATAGTAAAAATTAATAATGATACAGCAGAACTTTTTATTTCTTAACATCATTAAATTTACCTCCAATGTTTCGCTAAAAATCCTGAAACATTATCTTTAATTTATACATATATGGCTTTACAACTTTGCCAGCATTCTAGACAAAGAAAATACTTTGAAAGTAATAATAATTACAAGGTACGTTTCATACTTCCCGGCAATTTGTCATAAAAATAATGGCGAGTAATGACACGTTAGCGGAACACGTCAAAACGGTTTAGTTTACTAGAAGGGGGGGGGGAATAAAGTTTGGGGTAAAAGTGAGAGGTTTGGATTGCCATCTGTTTTGATTCTCAGGACTCAGGACCTGCGGCCGCCCCCCAAACTTAGGCAATTTGGTGAATTTGACGCTCTTGATATTCGCAACAGGACTCGGGTATACCTCCCCCCTGTGTCAGGTGATACAAACAATATTAAAAAAACAAAATTAATTACATCTCAACAGAGATGGAGAGCGACTTGATATCCATTCTGATCTAATTAAGGAACATATTTATTAATATTATATAACATTATCTAAAAGAAGTTTAAATGCAAGTGTGCCTGGATGTAGAAGCCGCGGAAGGCCGAGAAAGACATGGCATGACCAAGTACGTCAAGTACTTGAAAGTGGACACGTGAAAAGTCGGAATAACCGGCGTATGTGCATGAGAAGATGTATGAATGTAGGGGAAGCAAAGGAAGTCTGTCAGGACAGAGTGGTATGGCGTTCTATCCTCTCTGCTACCCCTACGGGGAAATGGCGTGATGGTTAGTTGGTTAGTTAGTTAATATTATCTTTTGCGTTATTTTTTGGGTGCGAAATTCAGTCCATGTAAATAATTACATTCGGGTTATTTACTAAATTTTCGTGAAAAATCACCTCAAGGTCTCAAAACATAGATTAATGTACGAAAATTACATACAGGTAAAGAACTGGATTTCAATTCGTCATGCAGCTACAAAGCGCGCATTTAAATTTAAATTTTCATATTTAAGAGAGATCTTTTAAATATGAAAAATTTATCACTTTTTTAATAGTGTTGGAAGCATGTTTCAAATTTTTAGTAAATTATATTGAAGTGTCCTTTTACAATATTTATTATTACAAATATTTAATAAAATATAAAAAATAACCATTAAGTAAATAGTAGCTTGCTTTTGATGTTTTTACCCCATAAAAGCTCAAAATATTCCCAACATTAGAACTTTCGTCCTTTAAACGTGGATTTACAGTATTAAAATATACGGGGAATAGTTTAACAGGTAAATATCCACAGCAAACGACCGGAAACTAGAAAACACGGCCTGTGAACCCTCGAAGCCTTCAGTTGACCACAAAGCCTCGACTAAAGCGACCCCAGCACAACGTAATGACCTTTTTACTTATTTTTAATCAAACTTTAACTGAAAATTCCTAAAAGAGCCATTCACATTCAGGCATGTTATTGCTATAGGCTATAAAAACACGTTTATTTAAAACACAAACGTGGACAAATAAATAATAATATTGATGAATTATATTATATGAAGTTGTATACGAATACTTAGTGATGAGGTTAACGCATGGGACAGCTCAAAACCAGAAATACGTTTAAGAATAGATTTGACGTAAAACCCCAGATGCGAAAACAATTATTTTTATTTATTATATAATTTTCAGGGGTATTAGGGTTCTTAATTTAGAATTATGCGTTAATTTTGAAATCCAAGATGGCGGATGCATTTTTTAAAACTATTTACATGGGTATCATTTTCAGGGGTATTAGGGGTACCTACTGATTTATTTTTTAGCCTCCACTCATTTTCGAGTGTTTATTGGAGACGTCGATTGTAACATATTAATTAGTTTAAAATTACATATATATGTGTGATTATTAGATTGCGTTTATTGGGAAAAATATCAAAAGGTTTCAGTAAAATATTTTAAAGTAGAATTGTAAATTCATCAATATTTGCATGTAGTGTTTGCCACGTGGTGTAGAAGATAGCGTATTGGGCAACCGAGCACGATGTCGCAGGTTCTATTCCCAGCGAGGACTTAAATAAAATCTATTTAAATGTGTTTATTCGCATAAATAAATCATATGTGACACAAATATCATACATTACAAATATCTACATTAATTGCATTTTTATTTATTTATTATTTATTTATTATTTAAAGGTAACTCTACAATGTGACAATATCTTACATTTTACATTTTATCATAATAATTACATACATGGTTATATTGCACATCAATTACAGAATTACACAGCATTATTTACAAAATTTACAGTTTTAAAAAGCTTTCAGTAGTTTGCATTAATATATTCGATCAGAGGTTATAAAAAAAAAAAAGATTTCAAGTTCCTCTTGAATTTACCACATCTATCATTAAATACATCAATATTTATATGTTTTTCTATGTCATTGTACAGTCTTAACATTCGAGATATAAGGCATTAAAGTGCGCCATGTTATTGTTAAAAAGTTGGGACAAAAAATGTTTTCTTTGATCTCAACCGCCGACTTGGAATATTCAAAGTTATATTTTCCAAGCAGAATATAGAGTCAACATTGCCATGAATTATATTATGGAGAAACATTAAGTCCGCAATTTTTCTCCGAACTTCCAACTACTTGTCAACACCGAAGTATGAAAGGCGCTGATCATAAAATTGTAGGGTTTGGCCAAGATTGAATTTTAATGTTAGATTGCGAAGAAAAAACTTTTTCTGTATAGATTCAATGACATTTACATAAGTTATATAGTGCGGCGACCAAATAAAACCGCTTCCAAATTCTAAATTACTACGCACTAATGAATTTGTACAAAAACAAATTATGGATTTTGGGGATTTTAAACGGTTTGCATATTCTATGATATGAAACCTAGCATTCTTAAGGATTTTTCCTTGATATTGGCAAAATGATTAGAAAATGTGAAGTGAGAATCAAGTTGATAGCGATATTATTAATGTTATATGTAATATTACACTGTGTCCTCTCCTTGTACCCCAAAATGTGATCTTGTAGCATTTTTGTACATTAGGTGCATGTCATTTAGTTCACACCAGGCACTTAACTCGTATTTAGATCATCTTGCAGCATTTCTTGGTCAGCTGTTTGTTTTTATTTTACGAAAATAATTTTAGATCATCCGCATACATAAGAAAATCACACTTTAAGAGGAAGCCAAGATCATTAATAAAAATTAAAAATAGAAGGGCCCAAGATTGGATCCCTGAGGCACACCAGATGTCACAAAAATTGGTGATGATTCAAATCCATTTATGCAGACAATTTGGGATCAATTCTTCAAATAAGATTCAAACCAGCGCAATAGGTCACCATGTATGCCAATTCCTTCCATTTTTTTAATCAATTATATAATGATTAACTTTATCAAAGGCTTTTTGAAAATCGGTATACACAGCGTCCACCTGGGATCTTTCATTTAATGATAAGCAGATATAATTTACAAAATTCCAATAGGTTGGAAGTAACAGATCTCTTGGGTAAGAACCCATGTTGTTTGTGGCAAACAAATGGTTTAAAATATTCTAAAAATTACTGTATAAACAATCGATTCAAATATCTTTGCAAAACATGAAAGAATACATATGGGCCTGTAATTCTTAACCGATGATTTATCTCCAGACTTATGAATTGGAACCAACATTGCAATCTTCCACGAGTCGGGAAATATACAATCACTTAGAGATTTATTGAAAATAATATGCAATGGTATACATAACTCTTAAGACATGCCTTTATAGTTTCAATGTTTATATTAATTCCAGAAATGTTAAACTGATCAATTTATTTTTCTGTTCTATGGACATTCTGGAAACAAATTGAGTAGGATTTGAGGTACTAAACACAGATGCAAAATATTTTGAAAACATTTCAGCTATTTCTTCACCATTATCAGCAGATTCATTATCAAGGTTCATCAACTTAGGCAAGCTATTAGTTGCACGTAATGTTTTTGAATATGACCAGAAAATTTTCATATTATCAGCCAAACCTTCTTCAACAGATTTAATATAAGATTTATAACAGGCCTTTGTAAGACTTTAGATCTTTTTCTTAAAAGTGAGAATACTTCATAATCTAATGGGTTATTGAATTTTTTCGCCCTTAATCTCATTCTGTTTTTTTTCCTTTAAACAGCGAATTAGCGGCTTACTAAACCATTTTGGGTATTGATTGGTGGTTTTTTTAGTGTTGATTGGAACATGCTGATTTATAATTTGTAACAAAATGTTATAAAACGTAGCTATCATTTCGTTAGTACCCATATTTAGAAATTTATTAGGCCAATCTACCAAAGATAGGTCTTGACGACAAAGATCATAATTGCATTTATTGAAGTTGTATTTTAGAACATCAAAATTTTCATTCAGTAACTTTACATTTTTAATCATTAGAGAAATTTCAATTGGAGGATGATGTACATCAACTCTGGAGAGAGCATTTACGGGACAGACTTTAATGTTATTTATTACTATTTGTTAGTACAAGGTCTAGGATTCGTTCATTAAAATTACACTGATGATTAAATTGATACAAATTACAGATACATAAAAAGTCAACCAGACATAATGCTTTTGAACTATTGTAATATATATCTTAAATATATAAGAGGCCCGTTGATTAACCCAGGTCCAAGGCTAGGGTTACCCTCGTCAGCGCGTTATCCGGGACACTATTTGTGTCACGTGACAGGGGGTAGGTGGCGGGGGTGATAGGGTGTCCATATTGGCGTGGAAATGTGGGACACTCCAAGTTCGGTATTAGGAATTTTAACAAGGCACTTAAAAAGTTTTTACGGGGTAGGAAATTATGAAAAAAATCCTCGTTCGAAGCGGTTAATTTGATAAGTGCTTTTACATACTGATAAGAGGTTGCTAATTAAAAACGCAATGCAATAATCATAGGTATTAATCGTGTATGTGAACGGAACGTTTCGTTATTAATATTCTGAGCTTAAGCTTAAAGCTTAAGCTCTTAAGAAGGCTGTGGGGGACAGAGCACAGTGGAAATGACGATCCAGAGCCTCGCTGCAGACCAATCTCCAGGATTGAGACATCGAACAAGACAGGATTCGAGCGAACGCTATTGAAATGCGACCTTACCGACTGTGGTAAAATTACATATTTATTGATTAACTCATTTGTTTATTTTTTTTTTTTATCGACACCACAACAGGTCGCGAATTCCCATACCATTTTCTATAATTTGTTTGGCTTGTTCAGCAATAAATCCTTTACCGCTGTTTTTATCTCACGTACAAAAGCGACAGGATAAAACGCACAGGAACAACGTTCGTAAGTACGACAGGATAACCGGAAGTGATAATTCCAGAAGCAGGACATCTAGACATAACACTTCCGGTAGTAGATACGAGAATACAAGACGAATTACGCGATAATAAGGCCCTGATTAAATGGGTATTATAATTTAGGACACCTAAGCAATTTAAACTTGAAAAAGTTATGAAAAAAAATGTTCTACTAATAAGGTTTGAACGCAAATGTGCAGATCACATTCAGCACTGCGATCACCAACCTATCTACATTTTAAAATATTGCAGTGTTTGATTGTTGATCCCTTTGATAATTTAACGATTGCCGTCAATGCGATATATCTTCGTACATGTATATATATTTGTGATTGCAGTGCAAGTCAGGGATTACAATATATCGACATGTCGATATATTAGTCAGACAAAAATACTAGAAACGCCTGTATTAAAAAAATATGTACATTTCAAAACTGATAATTTTGAATCTTTTTGTTTGTTTTTTACTTGTTAATTACTTTACTCATCTGAAATCAAAGTAAATAATGTTTCAAGTAAAAAAAGTTGTGTAATTATTGGATCCTCAAGTAAAATTTCAAAATTCAAACGAAAAATTCCTTGAAAAGTTCAGTATAAGAAATTACCACGTCAAACATTTTTGAACTTGTAAAAATCACCGTGTTAGCAAGAATTTGTCGCCAAACTTAAAGAAGTTCAATGAGACTAAATACCTACTCCCGTCTAAACTAGGCCTAGAGGACATAGAACCCGGCCTGAGATTAAAGGAATTAAATTTGCCTCGAAAAAGGACTTAACTTTATCTTAATAAGATAGCAAACGCGTTTGAGCCATATCACAGAAAGAAATAAGTGCTGCAAAATTAGTCCTTAATTGAGGGATTACACGTGTGAAATACTTAAAAGCTGTTTCTAAAACGATCGTATGAAAGGTTTATAATCTACGTGAAAAGCACAGCGGTGTAGGTTTTAATCCATTCCTGCAATTACGTAAATCTTTTGATGTTAAAGATGAATAAATACACATACAGAGTGTAACAAAACTTGATGTACAAGCGACAAACCAGTGAATCTACATAATATTTGGAGTCGATTTTGTAGAATAATTTTTTTTGATTTGACCCATTGTTTTCGAGAAAATTGAGTACGAAGTTGTTATTTTTTCGATTTTTTTTTGCAAATTGTTATGAAATATCATGTATTTACTCAAAGTAATACTATCCTCAAAGAAAACAAAATTTAGACACGCATTTTGATAAGCAATTTTACTTAATCTGCCATACGTATGAAAACTTCTTATGAAAAAATTTTTTTTTCAAGCTCAGATATAAAAGTCATATTACACAATCGTCTCCAAATACGATGTAGATTCACCAGTTTCCCGCTTGTACATCGAGTTTCGTTACACCCTGTATAATAAATAAAAATATACACTATTTTGGAGCGGTATTTTATTCAGGAGTGAGACACTGCTAAGATGCCCAGATAAAATTATACGAAAATGAATTTTTTAGAACTCAGTAGGTAATGAAAAAATGAAATTAAAATGTTTTTCGATAGAGTTAATTTATTTAGTAAGAGGTGTTTCGCCTGCCTTTTTTAAACTGTCAAACTTTTCGGGGAAATGACGTGATGGTTAGTTAGGTTAGTTCGGTTAGGTTTTAAGTACTTATTACGCGACCGTTTTTTTAATTATTTAGTTTAAATTTTCAACGTAAACTAATGGGTCAAAACAATATTAAAAAAACCAGTTAAATTCGTTGAATCATTTTACAAAACAGGTCAAATTGAAAGCTTAGGGACAATCCTTAATTTGAAATTTGAGATTATTTCAAAACATTTCACAAATTCCTTTATCCTTTTCTTCATATTTGCAAAGCATTAATCATCGTGCGACCCGTGAAAGGATTCGCGAGACAAAAAGGCCCAACTTTTTAATTAAATCAAACAATAAGGACGATTTAAATGAAGACATAATACACCTTTGTTTTACGGGATAAAGCATTCTCAAGGATTTATGTGCGTTTTAGGACCAGATATCTATCTTAAAATGATGTATTGTTGTTACGGGAAGCGGTTTAACTTGTGTTTCGAAGTGTTTGAAAACTTTGGTATAGGTACATTAAAGAAAAGTTACATTAAAAGGGGAAAATAATTTCATTCGTGTTGAAAAATTGTACTTTTTCCAACCATTATATATAAATTCCAAATAAACTAGCTGAAAGACGTCTCACACTCCGATCAGCTACATCTACAGCTATAGGCAGGGTTTTAGTACCGATCCGTAATCAGCGCACAAAATTTGGAGAGCGCGCTTTTACGGTTGCGGGCCCTGTGGCTTGGAATGCACTCCCACCAGAGGTGCGCAACTGTGAGAGTGAAGTGATATTTTGAAAGAAACTTAAGACCCATTTGTTTTCTAAATCTTTTGATTAATTTTGATAATTGTATTTTCTACTCAGAAATTGAGTTTTCATTCACTTTAAATTTCCCATTTAATTCAATATTTGAAGCGCCCTTGAGGTATATTTATACGAAAACGGCGCTATATAAATTGTCATAATAATACCTTCCTTATCCGCATCTAGTCATGCATAGGGCACTGCTCAGACTACACAGGTACTATTGTCTTTGGTGTATTGTAAATTGTAAAGCGCCCTTGAGGTGATTTTTTTAACAAAAATGGCGCTATATAAGTTAGCGGATTATTATTAGTATTATTATAATAAGAAGCGGATTTAAAAGAAAATTATGATGCTAATATATTGAATAATTTATAATATAGAATACGTGGGTAATTATAGAGATAGCGTAATGTATTATGTATGTACATACACAGGGGTGTAGGGCTAATGGATGTCAAGATTCGCAAGATTAACACACTACCCTGTCTAATAAATCCACCCCTGCTCCTACGCGGGATTTATTACGGGATGATCAATTAACTTATTCCCGATATTATCTAATATCAAGATAGGTAGAGAAATATTTATGTATTTTTGAAGTCTTTACATATAAAAGTTATTTATAAGAATATAGTACAGAAAATTAGGAATTAACCAAATTCTGTTACACCAAACATTCTAATGACCCATGGCCAAGAAACACTTATATTCAAACAAAATTTATTCATTGTTGTTGTTCCGCGTTTTAACACATATTGCGCCCATTAAATATTTTTCAAGAAATATATAACCAGGGATGTTTTTTTAAGGATTGATGTTCGGTACCTCCTGGTAAAAATAGTGAAAGGCGGGTACTTACATCAAAATATTTAGAATCTTCGGAGATTTTTTTTGAGTTAAGATGATGGAGAACACATACCTGAAAAATAAAATTAAATATATTAATATTTTTTAAAGTGGTGTAATATGATTACAAATTATAAAAATATACTCTAAACCGATTTGATTTATATTTTTTATTGACATAACTTGGCGGAATTCCATGATGATATTATTATGGGCATCTTCAGACTGGTCAAGATCTAGTCTGAAGATGCCCGTTACAGGGTGAAAGCGCTAACTGGTCAAAATAAATAAAAGTGGAAGTGTACCAAGTATTTTTTATTTAACTTTAATTAGTTATATATTTATACTCTAAACCGATATTTACTTATTTTATTTTATATACCTAAACTATTCAAAATTATACATCAAACTTAAATGCAACATTTCATTGTCCCGATAAACTGCGGTTCTACAGTTTGTCTAAGGGTAAAAAAAAGACTTTGTATTTAGAATGTGCTAATCAAACAATTAAGAATCATCAAAATTGAAAGGACATGAATAATTCAAAAAAAAAGAAAAAGCATAAAAAATAAACTTTACAACTGAGAAAATTGTACTATTGTATCTTCGACCAAGAATTTCAGAGAAGTGACATTCCATATTTGAAAAATACTACCGTGTCTAGGTGTCTAGTTACCCACTACGTCACTCACTACGTCATCAATAGGCATCTACGTCATCACTAAACATCTACGTCACACGTTTCGTGTAATGGCCTAAGTGCTGGAGTCTATGAAATTAACCCTAGGAAGCGTATATTTTTAAATAATTTGTATGGAAACACCTTTTCTAGTGAATTATTGTTAGAAGTATTGTACATATATTTTTTTACCGGTTTACGAGCTAACTCGAAAAATCACTCGCAAACGAGTGGAGTGGAGGCTGTGAATAATAAATAAAAAAGAGCTTACTTTAGATCAGCTCTTTTTTAACCTTTACAGACAATCTGCTACGACTTGATTCTATTTTCAATCACAAGCCGCTAAAGTTTCATTGAAAACAGTATTTAAAAATTAAAACATGTGCAAATATGAACTGATTTCATTTTTCAATAATAATAAATAATTAATACCAAGTGCGGAACACTTAAATTTTAACAATTATACTTACTCGATAATCATAAAACCTTCTGTTTCTATGCAATGAGATTAAAATATGACAGAAAAAATATTAAATTATTCTCCGAAAACCGTAGTTCGAAATTCAACTGTACCATATTTAAAATGTATTTGACGGCACTGCGTACATTTTTATATTATTATTATTATTGTTATGGATAAATTTATATAGCGCCGTTTTCGTATACATATACCTCAAGGTCGCTACACATATTAAATTAAATGGGAAATTTAAAGTGAATGAAAACTCAATTTCTGAGTAGAAAATACAATTATCAAAATTAATCAAAAGATTTAGTTAACAAATGGGTCTTAAGTTTCTTTCAAAAACATCACTTCACTCTCACAGTTGCGCACTTCTGGTGGGAGAGCATTCTAAGCCACAGGGCCCGCAACCGCAAAAGCGCGCTCCGAAATTTTGTGCGCTGATTGCGGGTCGGTAATAAAACCCTGCCTATAGCAGGTATGTTAGGAAACGCCGTCAATTTAAACGATATTCGAATATATTTAATTATCAGATAATTCCTTTGTCGTTATGATTCATTTTCCTTTGATAAATGTAAGCGAAAACTATTTAAATTAATTTCACATCCGTATTTATTATTAAGACTCCTTAATTAATACATATACTTAAATAACTTAAGTATTTCGAAAGGATTGCGGTTTAAGTTTATATAATATGTTATCAATATATTGATATTTATGTTGAAACAGCGTGTAATCAGATCAGCATAGTTGTTAGTTGGTTAATTAAGAAAGGAATGAAGGGAGATAGAACAAATGTGCTGCGGTGAGAAACTACCTCACTAAGCTGATTAGTAGCGAGAATAATATTATTTAGCAACAAGTTGGTGGGAACACTTTGGAGGCTTTATCGCATTAAATCTAACAAACTAAACATCAAGCCGTTTCCCCGAAATGGTAGGCAGAGACGATATAACGCCACATTACTCTTACTAACTACCGGCAAAGGCGTTTCAGTTGGCTAGGCCATGAAAGCCCCACCCTTTCCCTAGACTGCTTTAAAGACTATTGAGTCTTTTTTCAGTCCAGCCAACTCGACCGATTTTTTCAACAAGCTAAACCGCGATTTTTACGATTGTTAGTGTGATAAAAAAATACGGATGAATTTACGATTATGTACGCGAACAAATGCTTTCATTGTACCCCTACCACCGTCTCGGCTTATGTATTATAATTGTCATTGTTTCCATCACCCAAACCAACCAGAGGCTAGGCCATATACTACGTATGCCTTTTGAGAGAGCCATGCATGCCTATTTTACAAGGCAGGTTCTCGGCGTCCTGGACGTCTACTGTTGACAATTTGCCGGCAGTATGGGTCAGAGCTGCGGGACGTGGACTTGATTTGGGAGGATGCACGGGAGCTGGCGGCCGATCGCCTGCCTGGAGGTAGTTTGTGGTATCCATATGGCTACACATGGGGAGCGGATATGGTATGATGATGATAATGACTCTTAATAATAATAATTTAAAATCATTTAAAGGGCGTTTTACAATCAAAGATACTGTTTAACCTAAGCTCCTAGCGGTAGACTATATTATCTGTAACTTGAGCAGACTAGGGCAATTACGCATTCTGGGAATTTTCATGTGAGATTTTAAAAATATGCATTTTTAATTGAGATTGAAATTGACTAGGGCTCTGAATGGTGCGTAAGTGTGAAGGCAGTCGATTCAGCGACCAGCCTCTGAAAAAGCACGATGGCCAAACTTGGACTTCAACAGGATTCAACTCACATAAAAATGCTCAGGAAATCGGGAAACCATTGAATGTACCTCATATTAGAGACGATTTGTGAAAAAAATATTTTTATTTGGTTTTCGAGAAAATCGAGTACGAAGTGCATTTTTTTCTATAAATTTTTGCAAATTGTTATCAAATTCAATTTATTTACTAAAATAAATATTATTTATAAAGAAAAACAACATTAAAAAACCACATTATTATTATTATTATTATGGATAATATATATATAGAGCCGTTTCCGTATATAAATATATTTCAAGGGCGCTTCAATAAGAATTTGTGTAATTTGTGCATAATGGAGTTCTGGTACCAACCCTTATGTATGGAATCGAAGCATGGAGTTGGAAAAATAAGGATGAAAGTAAATTGAATGCAGTTGAGATCTCTCAGGCGAATGTGTGAAAAAACTAAGTATGATAGGTGCACTAATGTTGAAAATTTAGAGCAGAATGCAAGGCTGAGATAAGCATTATCGACAAAATTAAGAAAGGTCTTTTACGTTGATTCGGTCATGTGGAGCGAATGGATGATGAAAGAACGGCTGAAAAGATATATGATGCGACTGTGCCTGGATGTAGAAGTCGAGGAAGGCCGAAAAAAGACATGGCATGATCAGTAAAACAAGTGCTTGAAAGTGGGCAAGTGAGTATGCCAGGACAGAGTGGTGTGGCGTTCTATCCTCTCTGCCTACAAATGGCGTATTGGTTAGTAAGTTAGTTTAGTTAGTTAGTTAGTTACGCTTTAATAAAGCTTTTATGAGAAGAAAAAAAAAATTTTTTTTTAAGCTCAGATTAAAGTCTTTACACATTCGACTCCAAATATGACGTAGATTCACCAGTTTTCAGGTTGTACTACGAGTTTTGTTACACCATGTATAATAACATACTGACTGAAATGCCTTTAATGCAATGTAGAACCTTATATTTACTCGACTAGTAAGCTTTTTTTTTTCTTTCTTTAAAAAAATCTTATAAAACATACATGTATAATATTCCCAGGAGTTATAAAAACTCATTTTGGGACCGGTATTATTCACATTTTTAATTACATATTGCACAATCAAAAAGACGAATAAGAAAGACGATTCAAAATTAACACATTCAATCTTAATCCTAAACATCATATCTATCATTGAAAAACATATTTCTAGCTAGCTTCATAGCTATTCTTACATTCTAAGGTTTACATTAATAGATTGGTTGAAACACGATTTGACCCCTTCATGTCGATAGTCCAATATTTACGAAAACAGAATAACCTAAGTTTTCACTCTATAATTTAGTATCTTGATAAGCTGCCTGAATCCTTGTGTAAAGTAAAGGAAACACGGGCCCGCGTCTGAATTGGTTTGACCTCAAACACAAAAACTTAAGGTCGATAGAATTCAACGGAATTACGAACATCAATCTGATGGTATCTCGCGTTTTATTCACGAAAAATAAACAAGTCCCACAAATCAACTGGGATTGCGTTTCGCGGAATTAAAACACAGTAATAAAGATACCAAATAACAAAATAAGTCATTTGTAATGAGACTTGGTGAATTATTTGGTGGCAAAATGAATTTTATGTTTCCGGAATACAGCCCTGTTGCTCGATCACAGATCACTACCGACTCGGTAATAAGCGACGTGATAACGATTTCTTACTTACCCATGGATGTTTAACGTTTTCGCGATCACAATGGAACACGCGTTAAAAGTTATCGATCGGGATTATTACACGAGCGCATCAAGTTGCGAGCCATTTCCCGAGATATATCTTATTTGCACATATCTTCATTCAATCTTTCTCGAGTGCCGTATTGCATTTAGCCGGTTTTCGGCAAGCCAAATATTGAGAAAAGCAGTCGACATAATAAAAAATCCGACAAGCGCGATGATTTGACGTTTGAGGTACGGCCGCGATATCGCGTGCATCGGCTCCGCTCGGCTCAGATCGGCAATGCTCGGCTCGGCGGCGAACGTGATATTGAACGAATGTCATTGTGATCGGTCAAATCGTTAGCGTTAGCACGTGGTTAGCACGTTTTTAACTACGTCGATAGTTATCTGTGATTGAGCTACTGGCTTGCGATTTCAATGGTATTCTACAGTGTTACCTTATTACATTGTCGATAAAAATATTACGGAAATTTTCATCCCAAAAAAAAAGTAGATTTTTTCTTTAAATCATTTTTTTTGTGAATGCAGAAAAATAAAACGAAAAATCTCAAGATCATCGGTGCAATCCGTTTGTGAATCGGATATTTAATAAGCAAGATACAAAAATAAATTTAAAGTTAGATTTTTGTAAATATTTTGTGTAACACGCGATCGGTGACGTCACAGATCATATGTGGAATAAAAACAGTTAATGATTTACGAACGGATTGCACTACGGTGGTAAGACTATGTATGATAGTTGTACAAATGTCGAAATTAGAGCAGAGTGCAAGGCTGAGATAAGCATTATCGACAAAAATTTAAGAAAGGGCTTATACGATGGTTTGGTCATGTGGAGCGAATGAGTGATGAAAGAACGGCTAAAAGAAGTTTAAATGCCAGTGTGCCTGGATGTAGAAGCCGAGAAAGGCCATGACCAAGTACGTCAAGTACTTGAAAGTGGTCATGTGAAAAGTCGAATAATCGGCGTATGTGCATGAGAAGATGTATGAATGTAGAGGAAGCAAAGGAAGTATGTCAGGACAGAGTGGTATGGCGTTCTCGTGATGGTTAGTTAGTTAGTTATTATGTTTGGATAATTTTTATAGCGCCGTTTTTACGAAGAATCGCCTCAAGAGCGCTGTACAAAAAAAGGCTATTGCTCACAAAGCCTATTGCAATGAATATACATATTTAATTTCAATTATCCAAAAATATGTTATATTTTCTGAAAAAAATAAGTTTAAAAAAAAAACAATCCAAATTTGATTTTACTATATCGACAGTGGAGTCAAATCTTTTATCTTTCTATTGTTATCGCAGCATCGTAAGTTTCAGTAAGAAGAATTTACATTAAATTTCTTAATTTCATTTCAACTTTAATTAATGTTTTGAGTTTATGATCGCCATTAATGGCCTATTGAGAATTTATTCCTAGTTAACAGCTTTGTAAGAACAAATTGTTATTGTAAAACGCTTTTAAAGATCTTTCAAAATAGCGCTATATATATAACAATCTAATTTATTTACAAACTTATTTAATTACAAAAAACACATAAAATTTTAGAAAAGCTCGTACTTTCTACTTTTACTAGTGCATATGGCACTGTCAGTAAAAAAAACATTTAAGTTATTATGATATTCTTCTGAATTTTCTATATTTTTTTAAACTGCTTTTAAATAATCGGAAATAACTGTGTCAGAAAGCAGGAGACAAGTTGTGCTGGAGAGGGATTCGAGCCTTGAGATTCGAATCTACCACTAGACCACAGTCCGGTTCATATTTCACCAAGTTGCATTGTTACGCCAAGTGCAGTGCATCTTAATAATATTACTAAATGCACGATGAAAACTCTTAAATAAGATATCATCAATCCATATCCGATTCGATAATTCAAGCCAAGCGATCAGCAGCCAGTTTCCGTGCATACTCCCACCTCAAGTCCACGTCCCGCAGTTCTGCCACAAACTGCCCACGTCAACAGCGGACGTCCAGGACGCCGAGAACCTGATGGCTCGTGAAATAGGCTAGCATGGTAAAATAACTTTTAATAAGATTTTTTTTTAAAACATGTATATAAAAATTTTACTTGTGGAAATTCGTGATTCAACCCTTAAAAAGTGATGTACCCACGCGAGTAGATTCTTTAAACCAATTTATTATTAGATATTGTGTTTCGGAATAAAACTTTCATCCCGTTCATTACGATTCACAGCGTGAGAGCCTTTTGGTCGCAAAAGAAGCTGAACAATATTTCTGAAGAAAATATCAGAAACAGGAACGAGTTTCCCAAATTGTTTGAGGTGCGGAACCTGCCTTGTTTTCAAAAATATTTTGTATTTTGTATTATTATTTATTTAACCATCTCAACAGGCCAGGAGGCCCAATTACTGAGGAGGACAACGTCACAAACACCCAGGCTTGAGAAAAATAGCTTTTAATTATTGTGTTCTCACCGGGAATCAAAACCCGCAACCTCCGTATCGTAAGTCCAGCGTCTTAGCCATTACGCTACGAATGATAAGTAAGTCATTTTTGACGGTCACGCCAAATGCGGATCATTTCGCAAAAGGAGTGATCTATTTAGATATCATTCACAATATTAACCCATTCCTTACGACGAGTGTTCTGCAAATTTTATAAATTGCTCGTCAATTGGGTTCTTCCCGATTTTTTATTTAAAAAAATTGATTGAAAAATTACAATATCAAGGGAATTTTTAATTTTTTTTTACGATGTCATATGAATTTTTTAGCGCGGTTTGAAATAACGCTTTTTCAAATCGCTCGCAAAATCCTCCATTTGGCGCGCATGCGGTGTGACGTAACAGCAATATAGGCGCTCACTACGGAATGAATTTCACGCCCCTCACGGTAGACGGGTATGACGTCATTAGCCAATAACGGGCGTTCAAAATCATTCGTATTTTCGTGTTTTTAAAACATAAATTTATAAATGAAAACAAAATTTTTTGATCGTTGTGTTTTTTATATCGTTGGATTTTTAAAATTATACTTTAAATATTTATGACGTTTTCAAGGATATTCATGCTATCGGGAAGAACCCTATTGTGTTAAATACGCTAGGCTGAAAATCAGTCGTTAGCTACGTGTGTTCTTAAATTTTTTAAAATTATTATTCTATACGTAGAATATTTACGAAAGGTTGAAAATTGTGCATGAAAATTCTTTTGGATACATATTGGGTAAGGAAAAAATGGAGACATTATAAACCTCACTTTTTTGTGAAAAATCGCTACTATTACATTAAAAATTCATTGTTGTGTTTCAGCAGAATCAATTCCGATTTTATAAGTTTCGCGTTTTGGGAAACAGCGCGGTAGAGGCAGGTCACGGATTATTCCCAAATATCGGGATTCAATTCTGACCGTAGAGTTCTCCCCCACCCTCCATTCCAACATTCATGTTACATACATTCATACTACCACTTCACCCTCTGAACATAAATATCGGAACCTTTCTTGCCTTGGGGTAGTCGGCCGCAAACCTGGGCAGAAAATAAGCGCCCCTTCTCTCCTTATAGGTCGTTTAGGGACTCATTTAAGAATGTTTTAGAAATGAACAAGGAGATGCAACGATAACGAATCACATTCAAAGAGGTTGTTGATAACTAACTAGCTAACTAACTAACCATCACGCCATTTCCCCGAAGGGGTAGGCAGAGAGGATAGAACGCCACACCACTCTGTCCTGGCATACTTCTCTTGCTTCCTCCACGTTCATACATCTTCTCATGCAGGCACGTCGATTATTCCGACTTCTTACATGCCCACTTTCAAGCACTTGTTTTACTTGATCATGCCATGTCTTTCTCGGCCTCCTCGACGACTTCTACATCCAGGCACAGTTGCATCATATATTTTTTTAGCCGTTCTTTCATCATCCATTCGCTCTACATGACCGAACCAACGTAAAAGACCTTTCTTTATTTTGTCGATAATGCTTATCTCAGCCTTGCATTTCTGCTCTAATTTCAACATTAGTGCACCTATCATACATAGTTTTACCACACATTCGCCTGAGAGATCGCATTTCAACTGCATTCAATTTAAATGTTAAAGTAATTATAATAATAATAAGCACTATGGATAATTTCTAAAGCGTCATTTTTGTAAACTACGGTAGATGGGCATTTAAATTAATTTCGTTTTCATTTTATTGATGCCGGTAAGATTTACTTTTAAGAACTGACGCTCCATAGCCACTATCGGTGAGGGACATGTCGTTTATCAAAAAATCTATACGTTTATCTAATTCCAAGTGTGTTTGCCACACCCTGATAATATTATTGCTCGTTGCCCACAGTATTGTATACATAAATACGAACAATATTGTACATTTAAGATTAAATATTTAGTAATTATTTAAAAAAAAACAGGTGCCAAAAAACCCGTATATTATTAAATTTGTCATATTATTTTATTTAAGGTATCTTAGAAGAATTTAAGTGTTAAAATTGGTGTTAGTATTTATTTTTTTAATGCATGTGTATTAATTGAGGACATATATTTTTTAAATCGTATCCAGAAAACGGACATCTGCGATTCGACGCGTTAAAAACTCCTTTATTTTTTTTTTAAACGAAAAAAATGAAATCTATGGAATCTAATGATATTTTTGCATTTTTACATATAAAGCTGTGAGATATGTGTGCGAATGAGACTGAGTGCGAGGGCGAGAGAAGATGTACATACGTGGGTGTGTAAGGAGGTGGTCAGCTGTGTGATCATTCCTAGTAATGGCATAGTACTGATAATTGTTTACATTTAATAAACCCTAGTCACTGTCAGCCGTGTTTCCATCATCCCAGTAATTAGCCTCCGGACAAACATATTCTGAATACATTACGCAAGCAAGAAGCCTTAACAGGTTTATACTCTGTTTAGGTTACTTGAAAAAGGGAATTCAATAATATCGTGGTTATATATGAGTGTAACAAAACTCGACGTACAAGCGGGAAACCTTGAATATCTACATCATATTTGGAGTCGATTTTGTAGAATTTTTTTTTTTTGGCTTGGCCCATAGTTTTCGAGAAAATTGGTAAAAGAAGATTTTTTTTTCGATAATTTTTTTGCAAAATTGTTATCAAATATCGTTTATTTTATCAAATTAATACAATTCATAAGGAAAACAAAGTAGGGAACCCCCTTTTTAATAAGAATTATTTCCATTTTTCTAACACTGCGGTACTTTTTCATTTTTGTGAGAGGAATTTTTTTTAGCCTAGATTTTTATTTTTTTATTTTTAATTTAAAAATTGTATACATAAATGAAAACAATACAATGTCCTACTGAGTTGCCTACTGCAAACTCGTCAGTAGGTGCATACATACCCTAGCGCACAAAAAAATTAAACTTATTTAAGTCATATTACAACATTTGACTCCATGAATTAACCTCCGATTTAGAATCTAGGTTCGAAACCAACTCAGCAGTATAACGTACAAAGGTTTTGGAAATAACCTCAACGCCCTGAAGTTTGCAAATACTTTTCAGATTAACAAATATGTGTAAAAAAAATGGCGTGTACGTTTTCAGAATACATTTAAGTAATGAAGAAAGGAGAAATGTGCATTACAATTGTTAGGAATCGCATAGGAGAGCAAGAGAAATTTATAACTGCCATTTCGTCCTACGTACTGCGGCGTTCTACCCTCTCTGCTTACTCTAAATAGGAAATAGTTATCTGGTAGACATGCCAAGACGTGCAGGTCACGTGGCCTAATGGGTATTTACGGGCACTAACCAAGACACATGGATGTTACTACGAGGGGCGATCACTTAGAAAAAGTGCACTGGTCACTTACGCAAATTAGGGGCACTGTAATGAATGAGGATTCCCAGTGGTACGCAGAATTGATTTTTGAAAATGTAACGAATATTGAAGAGTTAATAAGATATACAACGATAATAATAAAATTTCACACATAAATTCTCTTCTTATTGTAAAAAACTGATCTGAGTATAAATTTTTACAAACCGCAAATATAAAATCATTTTTTTAACAACATTTTGAACGTGTACAAATATTTGTAGACAAATTAATGGATTTATTTATTTCATAATTACATTTTTTTCTTTTTTTTTCTTATTCAAATACCTCGCTGGGCAAAGCCCGTGTTGAGGTATTCATTTACAGCTAACATTTACATTTACAAGTATGATACATTTAAGGAAGAACAATAAAAGAATGCATTAGGTACCTACAATAACAACACTGCGAAGTATATATATACAATGTATATTATACATATATATGCCTATTTAGGTGGGGTAACCATTTTATTAGCTGGGTTACCATTCTATACCCATACTGGGCTGATATCAGATATTTTTGATATCCCAATAGAGACAGAGAAACTCTGGAAACGAATGTGGATTATCTAGGCGTTAACTTATGACCTGTCATTGGCTGGGTTAAGTGGCCACTTGATGTATTACAACATTCCCCATTCCGCCCATCATCTGATACCATATATGACAAATTTTCGAAACTACTATAAATTGAACTCGTCTTCAACGCTTCACATTACAGAAAATGTCTATGCTGGTGACATCTGTTGAGAAGATTGTTAAGCATTTTTTGGCAATCATTATTTTTATTGGTGTAGGTAAGGCTCTTTCCGAACTTAATTACTTACTAGAAGACGCCTGAAGATGTCCCAGAAGACAGGTCATAAGCCCTGTAAACGCCTAGATAATCCACACTCGTTTCCGGAGTTTCTGTTTATCTGTTGGGATATCAATAATATTAAATAATTTCATTTATTAATATCCAATTAACAAACGGATTGCACCAAAAAACTTTTTTTATTGTATTTTTCTGCTTTCACAGAAAATTTCGTGGGCCTTTTCGCGAACCAGTTCTTATTTAATTTTAAATTTTTATTTTATATTGATCATAAACTTATATGTAGAGGTGTATTTTTATAAAAATATAAAACTTAGTATGCATACAAAAATATAAAGAACATAAAATACATTCGCTTTTTATCTTACTTTTACTGAAAAAATAAAAAGCCCATTTGAGCCACATTTTTTGTGCCTCAATAACTAGGTTCCACACTATAAGTATAGACCAAAACATGTTTTTTTCTAGGCTCGATGCTTCAATTAATACCCCTCAATGAATCCAGCACACATCGTTTCCTGATGTATTTAACCAATATCTCAACAATATAATTACTAAGCAGGCCACGATTTCATGAGTCTAAACCGCCATGAAAACAAATCACACACCCCTGCACCCCACCCCCTAGCTCCGTAAACATCTTACTTGCCCCCCGGGACCGGTCACGTAGAGGGGGATTCTGCACCCCAAGGAACCTACATCTAGAGTTTCACACCCCCCGGGAATAAGCCTACCGCAATTTGGAAGGGAAAGTGTTAACGCAGTAAACGCTGTTTAAAATATCTAAATTTAAAAATTATATTATCATCGTAATACCTACTACTAATAAATATGTAACTCTGATTTTGATATTGTTAGGAAATCGAATTTCAATTTTCTAATATTGCTCTAGTTAGTCCATACTGAAACCTAACTAACTAACTAACCATCACGCCATTTCCCCGAAGGGGTAGGCAGAGAGGATAGAACGCCACACCACTCTGTCCTGGCACACTTCTCTTGCTTCCTCCACATTCATACATCTTCTCATGCACGCACGTCGATTAATCCGACTTCTTACATGCCCACTTTCAAGCACTTGTTTTACTTGATCGTGCCATGTCTTTTCTCGGCCTTCTTCGATTGATTTCTACATCCAGGCACAGTCGCATCATATATTTTTTTAGCTGTTCTTTCGTCATCTATTCGCTCTACTTGACCGAACCATCATAAAAGACCTTTCTTAATTTTATCTGAAACCAATTTCATAAAACAATATTTTCAAGCACAAGCCGCTAATTCTTTATTGTAAATAGTGTTAACAAATATTAATATCAATTTGACATCTCAACAGAGACGAGAAATTTGGAAGGGAATATGGATATCAGCCCTGTAAACGCCTAGATATCCATATTCCCTTCCAAATTTCTCGTCTCTGTTGAGATGTCAAATTGTAATTATTGGCCCGTAATGGGTGAAATCAGTTTTTGTCTACAAGTATTTGGACAAACTCAAAATGTTGTTTACAAAAATTAGCTGGTAAAAGTTATAAGCATAACAAATTGTAGATTCATCTTCAGGCGTTTCCTAGTAAGTGATATAAAAGAATCTCACTGCAAAATAAAACTGCTAAAAACTTAGCAATTTTCTCAATGGAACAGAGAGTTCACATGTGAAGCGTCGCGTTACTGTATAGATTGGATATCAAATACTAGGTGAAATTAATGTTGTAATACATCAAGGCCACTTAACCCAGCCAATGAAGGTCATAAGCCCTGAACGCCTAGATATCCATATTCCCTTCCAAATTTCTCGTCTCGTTGAGATGTCAAATTTAAACGTAATGGGTGAAATCAGTTTTTTTAAAGTATTTGGACAAAACTCGTGTTCAAATAACGTAAAACTGCAAATATTTCTTTTTATTTTAAAAAAGTCACTCAAAACAACGGTAACGTAATCTCCAGAGCAGTAGAAAGGTGGCGATATTCTGAAAATAGACAGAAAAACGTTATGCTTCAAAACTCCGTGGCTAGGCAGTAGGTTTGAATATGATGATTTAATTTCAGTATTTTTTTGGGTTTACAGTGATTATGTTTAACAATCTAGCACACTCTTGATGTTATTAGCATTCTCAATTTATCTACATTTCCTTCGCGGAAAGAATTAATCCAACCTTTCAATGTGGATTGTAAAGGATTTATCAAGCTTTCCTCCTTTGGCAGATTTTTTTCTTCGAGCAAAGTTGCTGCGAAAACGCAACTGTGGAAAATTAATTTTACTCACACTTAAAGAAAAACCGAGAATGGAAATTACGACAAAAATCACTCAAAAACATATTTACTTTTTGTTTATTATTATTATTATTTATTATTATGGATAATTTATATAGCGCCATATAAAATATACCTCAAGGGCGCTTCAAATATTGAATTAAACGGCTCGGGAAATTTTAGTGAGTGAAAACTCAATTTCTGAGTAGAAAATACCAATATCAAAATTAATCAAAAGATTTTGAGAACATAAAGGTTTTAAGTTTCTTTCGAAACATCACTTCACTCTCACAGTTGCGCACTTCTGGTGGGAAAAAATTCCAAGCCACAGGGCCCGCAACCGCAAAAGCGCGCTCTCCAAATTTTGTGCGCTGATTACGGATCGGTACTAAAACCCTGCCTATAGCTGTAGATGTAGCTGATCGACATATGAGACGTCTTACAGCTAGTTTATCTTGAATGCAAAGCTCTTTTAAATACTCTGGAGCGGCATCATGCATGGCTTTGTACATTAGCCAACAGAGTTTGTATTCTATCCTTTCTACCCCTCTATTATGTCATATTGTAACTGTGTGTGTCCAAATTTAAAACTAAAAATAAAACCAAAATCATTTTGATCGATTTGGTTCCGGTGACAGCTGTTTCGCTACGGTACCATTTAATTCGCAAACAATAGACAGTTTCTCCTCTAGTATGGATTACACTTGAAACACGCTCCCAAATTGAGTAACCTAATATTATAAATTCCCATCGCCTAGAATTTCCCCTAACTGTCATCCGCTATCTGGGATTGCATACAGCCTGTTCCTTGCCTTACTTTAGACGGGGGTGGATGTCAGCTGCCTTACGCGTTACTTGGAGATGCAATGAATCTACATATTATTATTGTGTTAATAATATGGATCGTTTAATATTCTAGATTGTACCTTGAATCTGAGGCAGAGCTTTCGTGAGGGAAGCAAGCACATGAGCTGTTATACCAAATGTTAATGATCGAGGGAATTATTATTTCTCAAATGTATTTAAACTGATAGACGTAAATAAAAACACCATCAGTATGGTATATCCAATCGTTTAATCGGGAAGAGAAAATGTTGTATACCCGGAAAACGCTAGAATTGCATATATTATTATTTTTGATTATTATATATTGATAGTGGCAAATAAGGACTTATCGAAATAAGCGAAATTGGCAGTACACAACGGAGTTCTGGTACCAACCCTTATGTATGGTAGTGAAGCGTGGTGTTGGAAAAATAAGGATGAAAGTAGACTGAATGCTGTTGAAATGCGATCTATGTGTGGAAAGACTATGTATGATAGGTTACAAATGTCGAAATTAGAGCAGAGTGCATCAGCCTTGCACTCTGCATTATCGACAAAATTAAGAAAGGGCTTTTACGATGGTTTGGTCACGTGGAGCGAATGAGTGATGAAAGAACGGCCAA
>JAGVSP010004891.1:0-13531 GCA_022494985.1 Micrasema minimum
ATAACCTGACCTTATCAACTTCAAAGTTTCAAACCTCAACTTTTGAATTATTTTGCCATGGTAATAGTTTTGTTTTGCACATATTTGACTTAATTCCTGCTGTAAAATTAGATTTGCTGTCGAGACTCGCTAATAAGCGGAATGGGGAATATTTGATCACTTTGAGAAAACGTTCTTCAATTTAGGATCTTAAAGTTATAAATAATTTAATTGAATTGAATTGTTGATGAAAGTAAATTGAATGCAGTTGAAATCTCTCAGGTGAATGTGTGGTAAAACTATGTATGATAGGTGCACTAATGTTGAAATTAGAGCAGAATGCAAGGCTGAGATAAGTGACTATCGACAAAATTAAGAAAGGTCTTTTACGTTGGTTCGGTCATGTAGAGCGAATGGATGATGAAAGAACGGCTAAAAAAATATATGATGCAACTGTGCCTGGATGTAGAAGTCGAGGAAGGCCGAGAAAGACATGGCATGATCAAGTAAAACAAGTGCTTGAAAGTGGGCATGCAAGAAGTCGGAATAATCGACGTGCGTGCATGAGAAGATGTATGAATGTGGAGGAAGCAAGAGAAGTATGCCAGGACAGAGTGGTGTGGTTCTATCCTCTCTGCCTACCCCTTCGGGGAAATGGCGTGATGGTTAGTTAGTTAGTTAGTTAGAATTGTAAAATAATTGTAATAGTTGTATTTTAGCAAATCCTAAATGTCAAACTACCAACTATCTAAAAGTAATGAAAATTGTATATTATTACATTATAATGAAATGTGAACAATTATTATTTTTGTCCCTGGAAATTTTAATGGATTATTGATCACATTATTGATGAAAAAAACTAGGTACTTCAGACATCAATAAGACTCTTGAAATAACTTTATAGATAACACCTTTATGCAAAAAAGTTAAACTTCCCTCTTGCGTAAGAATGGTAAGATAAACCATAATTTAATGAGATGTTTATTGTCTGAAAACTTGTTGGAATACATATTTTTTTAAGCGTCCTAAAAATGTCCTATGACATGAATTTGGCACGTTATTATATTGTTCACAGGGAGGGTCCGATGCCTTGCAGGAAACCCGCTTGCACAGCGCGGGTGTAAACTGTGCGCCTCTCGATTTAAGCTTAGACTATGATGTTCTCTGCGTAATCTATACAATGATGTTTGTGTGAAAGCACTAAAAATAAAAAATCATATCTGGCCTTTTTATGATATACCGACAGAAACAACGAGACAGCTTGGGTACAAAATTTTGTTACTAAAGTAATATATATTTAAATTTTCATTATAAATCTGAACGAATAAGACTCAATACAAAACGACAGCTGCATTATTCAATTTCAGTTGGATAATTGAATTATTCATTTGAATATAAAATGACTTTCAGTACTTTTAGTGATATTAACTCCATAAGTATTCAAATTTTATAAATTGAAATGCAATATCGTAAGTAGACACTTGGATTTAAATTGGAAATTTCAGCGAAGAGCTTTGTCAAAGTAATAATTTTCAACACACAATAGATTATTAGATATTCACTACTAGTTTCGGATAGACTACTATCCATCATCAGGTGTACATATAAACGAACTAAAATACAGATATAATCGTAATAGGGAATAATAATTAAGTTGGGAATAATTACAATTATGCCAAATTAATAAACAGTATAATTTTATAACTGCTGGTTTTCCTATTTATAAATAATAAAAAAAAAATCCTCACTTTACTTTGTATTAATGTAGCAAATTTATATTATTTTTCTCTGTTAAAGTGTATTTTACAGAATTATTAATTACTAAATTGAAAACATCCTTCGGTTTGTAAAAAGTTTTCCCGGAAAAGGTATCATAACTTACCATTATAAAATAAATCGCTCTCATCCTTTACGAGTGTTTCGGAAGTTTAACAGATAAATATTATGGTGAAGGAAATCTCCGGAAACTTTAAGGAAAGATTTAAGGATTTAAAAGGAACAGACACAGAGTTTGGTTAAGATAAAAGAAATTTTAAATAACGTAAGCAACTTTTTTTTTCAACATTTAGCAGTAATTTTGTAATATTAAAGCAGAAGGTACTAGGTACTTATACAGAAAGCAGACTTAAATAATATAAAAGATGTCGAATATTGTGTTTTTGTAAAAATATAAAAGCTTGTTGTTATGAAATTTAGAAGGGCGAATTAAAAAAAAAAGTGAATTATATTACATGTTTTGTGTTTGATAAAATACTGTTTTTTTCTATTATGTCTTGTCGTGGTTTCTTTTCTTGACGATTAGGATCAGAATTAGTTTCAGTCTAAGGACTATGCTAAGGCATACTTGGTGGCAAATGATTCATTTCCAAATTATCTTCATCTTCTGTTTTCATCTTCTGTCACATCCTCAAGAAGTAAGAAAATATCACTCTCTGTCATTGTATTGTTCAAACTTTCCTCTTTCAAAAGAGATACAATATCATTCAACGTTAAAACCCGAAATAACGAAAAATACCGCATATTTATAAAAATCACAAATTTGTATTGTGTGTACTGTCCCACATAGGGGTCACTATAATTCAACGGAATAAAAATGCTACACTAATATTAAAATTTCTGATAATATTGAGCTAGTATGCTAAGTAGAAGTCTTATTAATGAACTTAATTTAAAATAAAATATTTTTTTTTGAAAAAAACACTTATATTAGCTACTACTACTACTTTCCCCTTATCCGCACCCAATGGTGCATAGGGCACTGCATTGGTACACCCAGTGCAGTGTATCTTGATCATTTTATTACATGAAGGTAAGATGATCAGTCTTACGCTTCAGTACCAGTCAAGGTATCACACATGAAATATTAATGTGAAAAATCACATGTAAATAAATATTTCGTGTTGACCCCCACGGGAATCGAACCCGCGACCTCATGCACGGTAGCCAAATGCGCTACCACTGTGCTACGAGGCGGATATATTAGCTACTCGATGATATCATGGAAAAAAATAACACTGTTTTAAACTGCGTCTATATTCACTCTCTGACAAATTTCAGCAAACTGATATTGTTTTTATGAATTATTATACCTTCCTCTTGGATATTAAGATAAATTTGTAACATTATACTTATTGGGTTCTTCAGCACATTTTTTATAACACATTGTCCCATATGTGGGACGGTAGGTCTAAAAAAGAAAAATTTCATCATTCAAACCAAACGAAGAAGACGATACAAAATAATGTGACCGAGGTTTAATAATAAGGGTTTTTGAGATTTCACAGAGTCACAAACTCAGCCCACAGCGTCGGGCGTCCTCGCAGAGCATGGACGACCAGGACCTCAATCACAACATGCTTAAAAACGTGCTAACCACGTGCTAACGCTAATCATTTGACTGATCACAATGAACATACGTTCATACCACGTTCGCCGTAGCCGAGCATTGCCGAGCGTTACTGAGCACCATAGATGATAATAAATATCGCGGCCATACGTCAAACGTCAAATCAACGCGCGTGTCGGATTGTTTATTATGTCGACTGCTTTTCTCAATATTTGGCTTGCCGAACGCCGGCTAAAATGCAATACGGCACTCGAGAAAGATTGAAAGAAGATATGTGCGAAGAAGATATATCTCGGGAAATGGCTCGCGACTTGATGCGCTCGTTTAATAATTCCGATCGATAACTTTTAACGCGTGTTCCATTGTGATCGCGAAAACGTTAAACATCCATGGTAAGAAATCGTTATCACGTCGCTTATTAACAGTAGATATTCATTATTTTTACAGTCGACTTGGTTGTTTCAAACATCCTTATCCATTTGCGTATCATATTGGCTCTTGGGGCATAACTAATGTCTCGCTAATCGTGTTCCGCTCGATTCAACCGTCGCGCAATAATCACCGATTTACGCGCTAACACAAAATGCACGCTGCGCTCCTGTGTACGTCTCCATGGCAACTGAATTTAAAAGAAACGAGGCGTCTAATGACATCCCCTCCCCCCAACTAGTCGACGCGCATTTCTGAGATATTAACGAAACAAGCCGCCAACACCCTTAACCCTAACGTGGCTTTATAATATTTTCTAAATATGTTTTTTTAGTTTGGCAAATATGGAGATCGATGGATTTTGATGATTTTTTTAATAGAAAAGTTATTACAACCTTTTTCTTGTTGTATATATCTAATTTTTTAATACAAAATTAGGGCATAAAATCTAAATAAATTATTGAGTTAGAAAACCAACACGAAATTCACTCATAAAACAAAAATTATAAAATTCAGAAAGTTTTTCCGGAAAGATTTTTAAACTTCTTAATTGCCTTAAGGTTTCTATTAGAACTTTGTCGATACACCATTTTTACATGATGGTACTTTTTTGTTGTTGTTGATAAGTTTGATAAAAAGCAAAAATCTGAAATATTACAAACTTAAGGTATGGAGATTATAAATATATGATAATAATATATATATATATAATAGGTATAGATCTAAATTAAAAGCGCATCTTTTTAAAATCTCACATACAAATTCCCAGGATGCGTAGTTAGTCTACCGCTAGGAGCTTAGGTTAAATAATATTTAATTGTAAAGCGCCCTTGAGGTGATTTTTCACAAAAATGGCGCTATATAGGGTTGATAACTTATATAAGTTGGCCGATTATGATTATTATATATTTATATAACAAATAAAAGAATAAGATTTCACATTAAAAATAAAAAGTGTTTTAAAGTTGGTATTTTTTAAATTAACAACCTCCACTTTTGTGATTTTGAAAAGTTGGTATTAGAAAAACCACAAAAGATGATGATGATGATGATGAATTAACCAACATACCACCACGCAACTTCCCCGAAGGGGTAGGCCGAGAAGCCATGGCATTCTGTCCTGGTATCTACTCTTCTTCTGTTTCTTCTACACACATAAATCTTCTTACTTGTTGTACTCGATCGTGCCATGTCTTATTTGGCCTGCCTCGACCTCTGCACATGGATACATAATAAGCATTATAACTTATTTTTGCGGTTCTTTCATCATCCATTCGCTCCACATGACAGAACCACCGTAAAAGCCCTGTCTTGATTTTGTCGATAATGTTTATCTCAGCCGTGCATTTTGCTCAAATTTAAGTCTGATATTTAAAATATGCAATAAGAAAATGACATCGTAACACACCAAGTTAATGTTAATTTTAAGCATGTTAAATGTTTTGAGATAAGCGCAACATTTTGCTTGAATTAAAATTTAAAATCGATTAATTATTGGCATTGTGAAAATTTTTACGATTATCTAAAAAAAAAACGATAAATATGTCGTGATTTGATCTATCATTTATTCGTTTTCAATGGTTTATTTTCTAATTAGGCCAATACTAAACACTAACTCTAAAAATGCAATTTTTTGACTTAGTTAGTTTTAAGGGCGATATATTATTATATTGATATCGACGACGTTGGTCATATTACAATGTAACCTATTCCTACTACCTACTCTCCAACTTCAGACAACTTCAGACAACTTCACGGGAGTTGAATTTTGTGGTATATATTAAGCAGCCAGGTCAAAGATGTTATTTTATGTTAAATCTCGACTAATTTCACTTAAGTGCTTGACAATTTGAAAACAATAAGATACGCTTAAGATAACACCATTACTTCATAAAGGCACATTGGCGTAGGGTGACTTTTCAGAAAGCCAAACTATATTCCGGTAGGCAGATAGTAATACATTTCTAAGGGTTGATTTCTCAGGAAAACGGCGCGGCGGTTTGTAAATCATGATATTATTATTACTAGCTTGTTGTTGTATAAGATAAGTTTAGAAATGTGGAACTGTCTTTTAGCATAATATAATAATTTCTGGTAGGATTCATTGAGTTCTATGTAGTATTAAATTATAACAAAATAAACAGTCAATCATTCCAAATTGTCCAATTCGTAATATTACAGTGTTATTATTGAATAATATTTGAATTAGCTTAGCAATATTAATTTTAATATGATTTAATTAAACTAAAAGGACATTAGGTTATGATGAACTCTGGAACCGAATGTGGATTATCTGTGGATCTAGGCGTTGACAGGGCTTATGACCTGTCATTGGCTGGGCTAAGTGGCCACTTGATGTGTAACAACATTGAAGTCTTGAAAGTAGACGCATTATTCTTGACATGAGCTTTCTTTACAAGATATTACATGACATGATTGATTGCCCCCAAATTATTGAACAAATTGCATACAGAGTACCTGTTCATATAACTCGCCACCCTGCACTTTTTCATGTACCCCATTCTACTTAGAACTACATGAAAAATAGTGTTCTTAGGAGAATCTTGAGTACTTATAATGACGGTTTTGGCGATGTTGACATTTTCTGCTGTAGTTATAACCTTTTTTATCAAGTCTATTCGTACTTCCTTGAGCTTGCGGACGGCTGCTTAGTCTGCAATTTGCTCCTAGTACCTTTCGTCTTATATTTAGTGTAGGATGTAGAGGGTCTGGAGGGGTTGCGGATTGTTGGTTGTTTGCGGGTTCGATGAGGTATTAATGGATGATTTAGTTGTTGTGATTGCAGCGGAGTATGTTGGTAGTACTGAAGCTGTATATAATTTACTATCACTTTTTGTTTTCTGTTTTTGTCCATATGCTTATAAACATACTGCAATTTTTTGAGAACTGTTCATTGGCTACTGTTTTTGTTATTCTTACTATGTATATAAATTATTGAAAAAGCTGTATGTTCTCTCTAATAAATAAATAAATAAATAAACATGCCCCATTCCGTCCGTCATCTGAATACCATGAATATGACAATATTCGATTCTTGTATATTACTACTAATAATTTCCCTTATCCGCATCCAATCGTGCATAGGGAATATTTATATTAGCCCAGCATGGGAATAGTCCAGTAATTTTAACAACAAGTATTTGTACACATTAAAAATGTATATATATAATATATATTTACATATTTTGATATGGCAACATAAATTAGCAAAGACACACCATAACTGCATCCCCTGTGAATATTTCTAAGTCAGGTCCACATCCCGTTGCTTTCACGTTGACTGCAGAAGGATTGTTAGCAGTGGACGTCTAGACACACCGGTATATATTATATAATTAGCTGTAGCACGCCCATGGAAGGTGGATTTGCTAAGAAAGTACCTAGTAACTACTTCAACTAAAACTCAAATCTTCAAAGGCTTAGAGAGCCACTGTGTTTCCACAGCAGTAAACCAAAACGTTTTATCCAGAAACCTGAAACTTAATTAAATAACATTCTTTGATCTTAGGTTACAAGTACAAGTAAATCAACATCTAATTTAGGAAATTTATATTTAATGAACCAAATTATACGCATAATATCTTTGTGGTTATTAAAATAAAAACCCTATGTCCTACGCCCAAGAGTACATAAATAGTACAATTGGAATTTTATTTTATTTATTTATTTAATTTGTACAAAATACTTTGCACTCCCAATTGAGTTACAAAACTCATTCTGGGACAGATATTAGAAAAAGAAGACTAAATATTATAATACTTCAGATTACAGAGTTAACAATGTTAAATCTAAAAATACAATAATCACAAAAGAAACAATAATCACAAAAGGAACAAGAAATTAGCCATTATCATTATTAATAAAAATATTTAAAAAGTAGTCTTTTAGTGCTTTGTTTTGAGATTTCGCCGTCTTTTGATTTTGAATTTCGTTTGGTAGTTTATTGAATTGAGTGCGGGCAATGCTTTCTAAAGATTTTACGCCAAATTTAGTTGAATGAGATTTCGACACGTATAGTTTTTTAGAGTGTATGTATGTATGCAACAATTGAGTGTTCAAATTTGATTATAAATATGGGAAATAAAGCCTCTAATGATAAGTATTATTATGAAGTAAAATAATTGATATTCATGTCTACTTTTAACCTACAGCAATTTATTTGAATTGTTATTTATCTTCGCACCATGATAAAAAAAAAACTAATTTACGTAATGTTAGTATATGCATTATATGCATGTAGCACTAAAACTGAAAGTCGCAGTCGTAAAATCAAGCTTAAGCTGAGACGTTACATTGTACTTACTAGATAATTTCATACGCTAGTTCAGTTGTAGAGCCGACTTTTATATCCCATATCGCCTCTGCTCTGACTCAACCTCGTATCTGCAAAAACAGCTTTTTACAGGAGACAAATTAAACATGTTTTGTCCTCCATTTCAACTTTATTTAAACTATTGTTAAATATAGACATTAAAAAATGTAACAATAGTTTAAATAAAGTTGAAATGGAGGATTTTGCAAATCGAGGTTGAGTCAGAGCAGAGGCGAAATGGGGAAGGCGATTCCTTGTTTCTGCATTTTCCTGGTTCAGGTTCTCAAACAAGTGATAGATATTATAATAATAAATACTAACTCGAATTAGGCTTATTTTATATATTTAACAATAGGATGACATGGACAATTTAACAGGGTAACATGCTCAACCCTTAAAGTACTGTGTTTGAAACGGTCCACGGCAACCTGTGATGTAACCTCGGGTTACCTATACAAAATGTTGATTCACAACTTTTACAATTGGGTTCTTTCCGACTTTTTATTTAAAAAAATAATTGAAAAATTACAATATCAAGCCGGGTTGTGGTCTAGTGGTAGATTCGGGGATTCCGGATTAGAATCTCTAGGTTCGAATCCCACTCCAACACAACTTGTTTCCTGCTTTCTGACACAGTTATTTCAGACTATTTGAAAGCAGCCCGAAAAGGAAATATTTGAGTATATCATAAGAACTCAAATGTTTCTTTTACATTTAGAAATTCAAATTTTTTTTTTTTTTTAATTTAAAAAAAAGGGCATTTTTTAATTTTTTTTTTTTTTTACGGTGTCATGAATTTTTTAGCGCGGTTTGAAATAGCGCTTTTTCAAATCGCTCGCAAAATCCTCCATTTAGCGCGCATGAGGTGTGACGTCACAGCAATATAGGCGCTCACTACTGAATGAATTTCACGCCATCCACGGTAGACGGGTATGACGTCATTAGCCAATAACGGGAGTTAAAAAGTCACTCGTAATTTCATGTTTTTAAAACATAAATTTATAAATGAAAAACTAAATTTTTGATTATTGTGTTTTATATCGTTGGAATTGTAAGAATATACTTTAAATATTTATAGCGTTTTCAAGGAAATTCATGTTATCTGGGAAGAACCCTATTGTATTTTTCAAATAAATGTTTCTATTATCAGTGTGTAGTAAGTATCTCTGTCTGTCATAATAGCTCATTTTCATATTTTTAAAGCTGAAACACGCATAAAAAAATCATAAAGTCCTCTGTTTACTGCAAAATATACGATGGTCGTATGAAATTTCTGTAAAAAATATTTTTTTAATACCTACAATTCTTATATGTATCAAACACTTTTTTTTCGGTGAAAAATGGTTCGATTGAAGATTAGCGAAAATACCAGTGCTATATTTTGATTGTTTACGGAGATATTAATTATTTAGTGAGATTTTACAACGCGGGCTTACATCACCGCAAGGCGAGGGTTAACATTATTGCAGAGCTAGCCATTGTACTTCTTCCCTCCATTTCCGCGTCGCAGCCTCCCTCGTGTATTATTAGTGAACCTAGGTACATATACCTTTTTACGACTACGCAATTACCTATCTGAGATATTTCTGGTCTTTTATCATTTCTCCGGTCAATAATCATCATTTTCGTATTTTCCCGGATGATTGCAAGGCCAAAATTATTGCTCATGTTTGATCTCTTTCCATGCCAATGTTGAGTCGACAAGTTTAATGGAATCGCAGGCGTTCCTTTTCAGGAGTCGATTGCGCAGTGGTGCGGGGGCGGGAGTGTGGGGGGCAGGGAGAGGGGAGGCCGTATGCAGTGCTGGCCAGGAACGCACCAAGACACTATGGACTCGGAGTCCTTGGACAGGACAGCACCGATTATTCTGGTAATTATTGTTATTCCTTTACCGTCACCTACATTCTTATTCTTCTTCGCAGAGCACGTGAACGCCAATAGATGCCTCCAAGAGACACCTGCATACTTAATACAGTAATTGAGATTGACCACCGAATGCATTACCGTACCCTTTATCTTGATTGACGATTACTAGCATTCATATCCCATATCTCCTACAAAGATTGACCATCATCTGTATTCCAGTAATTTTTTAATTGATTGTTGTACTCTAAATGACCTCTGTTTGCTCAATTGCTCACTATCTGAATTTCCATTTTATATCCCTTACACTGATTGACCACTAATTGCTTTTTTGGTCATTTTTACTTGATATAACGTTATACGGATTGCTATTTACTGTACCCGAAATTATTGTTAACTTTTATCTTTACTGGCATTGGCCTGTATAAATTGATAAACCTACTTTTAAATTGACTAACTTCTGGACTCTTGTATAGTTCATTTTGATTGACCATTGCCTGCATTCCCAAATTACGATCTTTTCATCAATTGAATACCATCTGAATTCCTGTACATACTAAACGACTACTTCTTGCTTTCTTATATATTACTTGTTATCTGCTAACTTATTCTTCGTCCAATATAACGTTATGACTCTCGTATATTTGATCTTAATTGACCACTCTCGTATTCTTTTCTACAATTAAATTTCAATAACATCATACATCTTTTACTCAGATTATTTTTTTTCTATATTACCATACTCTTTTCTCAAAGTAAGTATCTAGCTCAGATTTCCTGTACTGATCGTTCTTACTGATATTATAAAGCAAGAAATATGTAAAAATAAAATCTAAAAGCTTATCTTTCTCCTAAGTTTGTTTTTTTTATGGAATATAAATGCCGATAAAGAACAGTTAAGTTAGTTCTGAATCAAACCCCGCAAGACAGGAAATAGGTTGATTAACATTTACACAGATCTTCGATGAACTTCTGAACAAAGCGTTCACAATATTTGGTTACTACCCGGTTAGCTACCGACAATCCGGTTATTTATTTTCCTTATCTTGATTATGTTTCTGTAGGCTGAGTAAAGAGACCTTTAAAAGAGCTATTTTTGCCAGTAAAAAATATGGAAGGTTTGAACAATGTAACTTTTCTATAGTTTATTTCCGAAAAGTAACTACTTGATAAATTATTATTGGTGCTGATTTAATTTGGCAGTAGAATATTATTATAGGAATATATTAATAAATATTATATTTTTTTCCCTTAAAATGGTGTAAAACGCGATTGCAACTTGCAGTGTATCTTAATTCCGCCCCATGGTGTAGTGATTGGGCTCTCACGCATGAGGTTGTAGGTTCGATTCCCGACGGGGTCTCTACCACTACAATAATACAAACAAATTATGTATACAAAAAAAACATAAATATTGAAGGTAAATATACGTTTGTGAATAGATAATCTGTAATTTTACGTTATAATATCATGTTAATATACTATTTGATCCGATGAAAACTGATAAGATTATTTATCTATTAATAGTTCTGATTTAATTAAATTCTCGTTCGATACGTTCTATAAATTCTTAATAATGGTTTTAGCTCGGGGTATTTTTTTATGAGTTCGGTAGGGAATATTAAAAAAACAGTGATGTGAGTTTATTTTTAACGTGATTTCAGCGAAATTGTTTGAATGAAACACGCCAAAGTTAAATGTTAATCAAATTGTTTTCCACCAAGAGGCAGATTTTAATTCTCTTATCAATTGCAAAGGCAAATATCCCAAATATTTCGTCGTGCTTGTTTGTTATCTGAATTATACATTTTAAATAATTAAATAAAATGTATTGAATCCATTTCCAAATCAGATGGAATATGGATACTAATATTGATTTTTATATATCTACAGAGATGAAAAGGTTTTTTTTTCAAATTCAGGAATATGGATATTCAAGCGTTTACAGGGCTTATGACCTGCCATTTGCCGGGTTAAGTGGCCACTTGACGTACTACAACATTTCTCGTTCCGCTTATTATCAAATATCTACACCAGGTAACATTTTTGTAACAAATATAAAGCAAAACTGTAATAAACTATAAATATTTTTTTAAAAAATAACGACATCTATGTATTGATGTTGAAGTTAAATATTTTATTAGCCATTTTTTTTTCCAATAATTTTCTAACATGGTTGATTTAAATACAATGGTGTTTATTCATAAAATGCTTAATGGTTTATTACCAGATTGTTTTATGACAAAGGTTCCGTTTTACCGCAACACCCATGAGTATAACACCAGAACTAAAAATAATTTAAAGACAATCAATAGATCTAAGACATGTACTCAGAACAGCATAATGTACAAAGGATTCAAAAGGTATAATGAACTACCGGAGACTGTCAAAGAAATAAACAGATTAAATGAATTCAGAAGCAACCTTAGTATAATACTAATGGAATAATAAATATTTAGATAAAAAAATATATTTAAAAAAGTCATATACACCGTGTCCCACGATGAGACCGCGAAACTCCGGAGGGTGATTGTTCATGGTATTCTGAGAAAAAAATCCTTATAAAGTTTTTTGATCCGGGCATTTTTAATAATTAAATTAAAAAAAAGTATTAATAAAAGCGACTATGTAATACTGGCTTCTGTTTGAAATGCTAGCGGCGGCGGGGTGGCGGTGGGCGGGGAGGAGTGGGGGTCCGCTCTGGTACGCCTTGTGCGGACATTCAAAATTCGAATTTCATATCTGAAATTGGTGCAGGTCACGTGGTGTTAGCCAGTTCAAAAATGGACGGTATTACACGCGTGAATTTTTATTCATATTTTAATCATTTTTTTAAGAAATTAGAATTGAGTTTTTTGAAAAACTTTATTAAGATTTTTTTCTCAGAATATCATGAATAATCACCCTCTGGAGTTTCGCGGTCTCATCGTGGGAAACGGTGTATTGGCTGTTAGATTTTTTTTTATAGCTAAATAAAAATGTACAAACAAACAAAAACACAATCTTCACTGCAAAATAAAATACTTAACTTCAATATCAATACATAGATGTCGTTAGCAACACGCTTGTAGATGATTTGGAACATGTAACTTAAGCAAAATAAAAAATGTTACATGGTTTGGATATTCACTAATAAGCGAATGGGGAATGTTGTAGTACCTACGTCAAGTGGCGGCTTAACCCAAAAAAACACATTTTTTTTCTAAGCTTGGTGCCTATTAACAACCATTTTATTTTGGCACTCTTGAAAATGAAATAAACTGGAGACATAAAATTATTTATTGTTTTGGCTTATACTTTTTGTAATGACACATTAGATTTTTTTTAAATCAAACACTATTTACTGTAATTTAGTAATAATTTAGTAATTTATAAACTAAATATAAGAGGGTATAAGTAAAAGTTTATGTTTAAAAAATGGCGGCCATCTAACAGCTGATCGCTCGAGACGCTACGCACAACCTATCAATGTGACATTTGTGTCATAGAAAAAACGATGAAGTTTGTGTCATTCCATAGAAATTTTCATTATTTGGTTTTGGAACGCGATTAACCGGAGATTAATTTTTAACTTGAGTAAA
>JAGVSP010004892.1:0-13417 GCA_022494985.1 Micrasema minimum
TGTTTAATTTGTATTTTGTAGTGAAAAAAAAACACGTATATTTGTCTTCCACTATCTAATACATTTTAATAATTTAGTTTCTCTCTAACAAGTTGAGATTGAGACAATTGTCTAAATCTTGACATGACAAAGAACGGAAAAAATTTACCTATATAGATATGTAAAATAAATATCATTTGATACGACCTAGTAAATACTAAATACTTTTGAAGAAAATTTTGGAAGGTCTATGGAAGGTTAATATGTCGGCAACTTTACCAAACTGATGAAATAAGGGCTTTTACTTCAAATTTATATATTTATGTATCGCGTAATTGCTAATAATTTTCTATGTAAGCATTTCCTCTGTGGAATGATAAATAATATATTAGAGCAGGGCAGCAGACTAAACCTTATACATATTCAATACGGATTTTCATAGGAAATGCTTCAACCTGTCTACTTCTGTGGATTTACTGGTGTTAATCAAAATAATTCTTCGTTTATAGGGATGTTATTTAACACAAAACACAAGGCTTAGTATTCATAAAGATACAGATATTTAAAAAAATTCTTTTCACGTTTATTTTAAGTGAAATTATTATTATTATAAAAAAGTAATTGTTCCTAATTATTTTTATGAATATGTTAATTTTTTAAACAACATTTTGAGTGTGTCCAAATACTTGTAGTCTACAAGTATTTGGACAGACTCAAAATGTTGTTTATAAAAATTAGCTGGTAAATGTTATAAGCATAACAAATTGAAGAGTCATCTTCAGGTAGGTGATGTAATTCGGTAAGAATCTCACTTGCAATCATAAAGGTTTCTGCTAAAATGCTTAGCAATTTTCTCAATGGATCACAGAGAGTGTTCACATGTGAAGCGTCGCGCCATTTCACTGTATATATACAACTTCTAATAATTGGCAGATATGGATATCAAATACTAGGTGAAATGCGAAATGTTGTAATACATCAAGTGGCCACTTAAACCCAGCCAATAAGAGGTCATAAGCCCTGTAAACGCCTAGATATCCATATTCCCTTCCAAACTTCTCATATCTGTTGAGATGTCAAAATATTAATATTACTTTAATTTGTATAGCTACCTACAACTATACATTAAAACTTTAAATTATTTGGTTTTAAAAATACTAAAACGTCATTTGAATAAAAAAATCGTAAAATAATAAAATAATCAATTATAATGTAGTTTTTCGCAACCACCCTGTAAAAAATCCCTGTTTTTTATGATTTTACATTATATTTTACCGAAATAATAAGGGTTTTAGTCTCGGATTATCATAAAAACTCTAATTTTTCCGTACTGCCTAAAAAAGATCACATAAAACGCTCATCGAAAAGGACCCCATAATACGTAATACAGCTTCTGCCGGATAAATATGTAAATATAAAGTACGAAGAGTTGTGCTGAGTAAGGAGTTGCCGGAAGTTCTCTTTGTACCGGCTCTGTTTAGGGAGGTTTATTCCGGGCCCGATACAAAGCGAAACCGGGTCACGGTGTGCGGATCCTTGACCCAGCCTTGTACCCAGGTAACCGGGTACTACAGATTCCTGGAAAACTCTAAATCCGGTAGCCAGCTAACAGGTAATTACCTGTAATAAAGACACTCAAATATTAATGTTTCGGGTAAGGCATTTTAGCTGAGACATTTTAGTGGAAATATGGACATGAATGATTTGTTCTTCTTCTTCTTTCACAACGTTCGCTCCTTTGTGGAGCATGTGGACATCACTAGATCCCTCTAGGACAGCCAGCTCTCTCGCCTCACCCCATGTCAGGCCCGCATCTATCAGCCCCTCTGAGTACATCCGGAAGATGGTCATCTCGACGGTCTACCAGCATGTCGGGATCCTGTATGAGTAAAGAAAAGGCAGCATGGGTTGAGGCTCTCCCGAGGCATCCGACGTACATGCCCAAACTAGGTCCACCACTGCGACTACAAGACTCCAGTTACTGGAGGTTGCTATGTCCGTTCTCAAACTTCAACGTTGGTTATGAAATCAAACCACCTAATGCCTAGTATCCTTCTCAGACGTTTGTTCTCAAAACTCAACAAACGAGTATTCTCAGCCTCTGTGAGGTGCCACGATTCACATCCACCGGCACAATACAGGATTGATTTGTACTTTTTTACAAATAATTTGACAAAGTTCAGTAAATTTTATTTTATGGTTTTTAACGTTAAATAAATATTTTTCTGTACGACAGAAAATCGTAATGCAGATATATAAGGATAAATTAAAATATTTAATTCCGAACCCGGAGGTAGAGACAAAAAAGGAAAATACGATTACGTTCGAACCATCCTAATTTATTGATTCCATCCTTTTCTTCTCTACTTTTCCCACCAAGATAAACCATCTTAATCCAAAAATAAATCAACTTGAACAAACGCAGAAGCTAAAGAAAAAAGGTAAATTCCTGTCACTTAATGCTTATTGAGGAATGGCTTCAAAATCTTAGAGAGTTTTCACGTGTAGTCAATCTCTTGAGACCCAATACATTACGAGTATATAGACTACAGACAACGGTATTATTCCACAAGATAAAATGGAGGTATTTTAGAAGGAAAACTATTTATTCTACGATTTTAAAAGTTTGGTAGACTAGGCGGACCTTTCTTCTGTCGATTTAGACAACTGTTCTAAATTTTTAAGGAGAGCCTCTGAAATTGCGAAACACTGTAAATATATAGATGTCAATAAAAAGGCAGCGTACATCTTCAAACGGTAAAAAGGCCTTATTTCAAGTGAAATAGCATTAATAACCCCCCCCCAGGCATTAAAAATATCATTAAACGTGTGTCAATACGCACTATGTACAAAATGTACATTGAATAAAATCGCGTATAAAGCAAAAAATATTAAATGCTGGAACATAATGATAAACAAGTACCAGACCATTGTGAAATGTTGCCAGAACGAAATAATTATTTGCGGTTAGAGCTCAAGAAATATTAATTTCCTACAATTTATAAAGGACATTAATCACGGACATTAAACAAGCGATATGGCCACTCAGGGGTGGTTTTTTGTTTTAGCTTCACTCCACAGAAATGAAATAAGTACAAAACAATTTGACTAAAAACACTCCGGTTTTAATTCGTAAATTTTACTGTATCAAATAAATTTAATTGGGTTGTAGTCCCATGGTGTAACGTGAATCCCAAATCAAAGGTCAAATAATCGATTTTCTTCTGACCACAATTTTAACGATCAATTTGTTTGTTTAACTTTAGGAGGTGGATTAAAAAATATGCTTAGGTTTACGAATCATCTGAATAAATAAATTTCGAGAATTTTCTTCAATAAAATACTATAAATTTATTATTCTATATGAAATATTTCACATTTAATGATATCTTGGACTGGCTCTGAAACGTAACACTGATCATCTTGCCTTCTTATAACAAATGATCAAGAATCAGTCAGCGAATTTATATTGGCAAAACAATTAATGGTTTTTGCACCATACCATACTAGTCGAGTAAATATAAGGACACTTCAGTAAATTGGCTTTTATAATAATAGTGTTGCGATTTTACTACTACGTATGCCTCCTGAGAGCCTTAACCATGCTTGCCTGTTTTACAAGGCATCAAGTTCTCGGCGTCCTGGTCGTCCACTGTTGACAATCGTCGGCAGTTTGCATCAGAGCTGCGGGACGTGGACTTGACTTGGAAGGATGCACGAGAGCTGGCGGCCGATCGCTTGGCCTGGAGGCAGTTTGTGGAATCCATATGCCTCCACATAGGGAGCGGATATGGTAATGATGATGATGATGATAGTGCGATTTTACCAAGCATTTTTCCTAATTTCGGTTTTTTATGGGAGTTGGATCCTGAGAAATACGCAGATTTGCTTTTTTACTCTAAACAACAAAGGATCTTATGCTGATAATCAGTATTTTTATCCAAGTAAACTTTACAAAAAATATTGTAGTTCACAAGAAACTTCTAGCTTTAGATATAAGTGTATAAAACGAGAGTTACAAAATCGCACTTTGGGAGGTTAGAAATAGTCAAACTATAATTAAATCGTTTTAAAAGAAGCTATTATGTACAAAATTGCCAGTTTTACAATTTTCGTTCACCCTTAAAATTTTGTTTTATTGCTTTGTTTGCTAATTATTAATTAGAAATCGGGGATGACGTTTTCCAAGTATTTATCTTTTATATTCTAAGTATTTATCTTTTATATTCTAACATCCTACTAACTATCCCTCGAAACGGAATTAATGTAACCTTCTCCATACAAACATATTTATAATGCATTATTGATATCCCAACAGAGACAGAGAAACTCTGGAAACGAATGTGGGTTAAGTAGGCGTTGACCACTTGATTTGTACTACAACATTTCCCATTCTGCCCATCATCTGAACAACCATATACGACAAATTTTTGAAACTATATATATACTTGAATTTGTACAGTAGCTTCAAAAATAACATTTGAGTTTTGTTTTTCGTCATTTTTTTTCATCATTTTTTTTCTCTCTGGTGACATCTGTTGAGAAGATTGTTAAGCATTTTTGGCAATCAATCTTTATTGGTGTAGGTAAGGCTCTATCGAGCTTTATTACTTACTAGAAGACGCCTCTCCAATATTGCTTTATATTTTAACCAGTAAATATTTTTAACAACATTTTGAACGTATACAAATACTTATAGCCAATGACTGGTCTATACTGCATCCTCAGATTTCATAAAAATCAACAGTAAGTATTAGAAATGTTACGCGAATTATTTTATTTTTTTACGGGAAATAAGTTCTCATTTAATCTAAATCCTTGGCGTGATCTTTTCACATTTCGTTAATCTCATTAAGTTGTATCTCACGATATAATTTTTCCTTTCGGATTAACGTTGTGAAGTGAGTGTTGAAAAGGGGTGGCTGCGTGTTTAGAGCCTGCTGGGACAAGGCCCTAAAATTTCTCTGCTAATGTCACTGAACATTATAGCGTCCCGCGAGACCCCTGCTGTGTGCGATACGGAGCTTTATGCGAAGTTTAGACAAATATCAACAGTGTCTCTGGTTTTTGAAAACAAAATTCGTAGGACATAATGCCCGCAGTTATTACGCTTTAAAAATAGGTTGGAATAATAACGACAAAGGAATTACCTGATAATAAAAATATTTTAATATCGTATAAATCAACGGCGCAAAAATGTATTTAAAAATGAGCGCGCGGTGCCGTCAAACTAATTTCAAATATGTAACAGGGTCGAGAGCTTCAAATACCTGGGAACGTACATGACATAAAACGGCAGAGTTCAGAAAGAACTGGGAGTGCGGCTTGGAGTAGCGGGCGCCGTATTCAACAGTATGAAAGCTGTCTGGAGATCAGATGTTTACTCGGTTTAAACGAAATTCCGCCTATACAACTTCTGCATCACACCTGGCTGCGAATCGTGCCACCTAACCAGGGCCCAAGATAGCAGAGTTCTCAGTTTTGAGAATAGGTGTCTCAGAAGAATTTTAGGTGTGCGGTGGTTTGACTTAGTAAGGAACACAGCGGTGAGGCAACGGACACAGCAACCCTTGGTATCTACAGTCTTCCGGCGAAGGCGTTTCGGCTGGCTAGGCCATATACTACGTGCGCCTCCGAGAGCCGCCACCATGCTTGCCTATTTTACAAGGCATCAGGTTCTCGGCGTCCTGGTCGTCCACTGTTGACAATTCGTCGGCAGTTTGCGTCAGAGCTGCGGGACAGGGAATTGACTTGGGGGGATGCACGGGAGCTGGCGGCCGATCGCTTGGCCTGGAGGCAGTTTGTGGAATCCATATGCTCCACATAGGGAGCGGATATGGTATGATGATGATGATGATGATGAACAGTTTCGAAGCATGGTTTTCAGAAAAATTATTCTAGTTCAATCATTTAGTTTGCCAGATCTCTGTTTAGGAATGTTGAATTTGCAGTTTTATATATAGTGCAACAGATGCAGCAGCCGGCATCAGGTACTTAAAACATCCACTGCTTTCAATTTGTTAGTAGTTTATGTCAGAACTACGAAACGTGGACCCGACTTAAGAAGAGGCATGGGAGCTGGCAGCAGTTTGAGGGTCGATTGTATGATCCACATGGTCCACATAGGGAGCGAAATGAAATGAACGAAAAAACAATAATAAAGAAATTAGCTTAATTAACTAAATAACTATCACGCCATTTCTCCGAAGGGGTAGGCAGAGAGGATAAAACGCCACACCACCGTCCTGGCACGCTTCCCTTGCTTCCTCCACATTCATACATTTTCTCATGCTCGCACGTCGATTATTCCGATTTAACCTAGATACTTTAAATACATTTTTTTGACCACAATAATACCCGATAACGTGTTAATTTTTTTTTTATTAAAAGAAAAATATTTTTTAAATTTTCGTACACAAGACACAATTGTTCAATTTTATATTTTCCGTGTCCCGACTTGCTAGATATACTATTAATACTACTGTCCCTTATCCGCACCAAATGGTGCATAGGGCACTTTTTTCTGTTTTTAATAGCATTTAATACATCAATATCTACTTAAACATATGTATTTTTAAAAAAAACATTAACTGTCAAGTCAGCCAAACGTCGCGCGGACCATTCAATATTCCACACAGTTTTCGCTTTATATGGGACAGTTTGCAAACTGCACAAGAAACTGTACAGTTTTCTGTCCCGTTTGAAGTGGGCTTTAATATAGAAAGCAACGCAAACATCAGTTTATTTTTTTTCTTATTGACTCGGAAGGAGATTTGAACCCTTTATCCGCTAACCACGTACTGAATATAAATTCTCCAGATCGAGAAAACACATTATGATGTTATTATTGATTTATTCCCGAAGCATGCTTTCCAAAAACTTGCCATTAAGAGAAGAGTTATTCAAAATACACTTTCACTTCCATTTGGATACTTAAAAATAAAACAATATTACTAAACTAGTAAATAATTGCAAGTGCATGCAAATAAAAAAAAACATGTGTGCAGTTCACACCAGTAGAAGTGAAACCTTAATAAAACTAAGCTGAGAGAGAATGAGTATCAGGAGTAGGATAATTATAGTATTTATTTATTATAAATATTGGTACCCAGTTAATATTTTTTTTTCATTTTATCATTCATGATCCATGTCTTCAATTTCTACAAGTGATACGAGCGGCTTATGATAACTAAAGTATGAAACAAAGTTTTTGTTTCGATTTTATCAATATATCTGTGAAATACCGCGTAGGCGAAGGGCATGTTGTAATTTTAATTGGCGCCTTCTCTCTTCGGTTTTGCTACAAAATTTTTGGGATTCGAATCTACCTCTTCAGATACATGAATAGAACAAATTCTGTTTTATAGCCTAGGACCTCCACATTATAAAAGTATTAAGGGTGCCCGGCGAACAACTGGTAGATGTATCTGATGAGATAGATGGAACTACTGTCAGCCGGCGGAAACTGTGTTTCTATCTCATTCTCTCGCAGAGCTAAATCCATAGATCTATATGTTTGTCTCTTTTTAGTGTCGCTTTTTCGTTTCATCGAGTTTCAAATCACTTCCGACGATTCTAAAGAAGTTTTCACTTCAAAAAATATTTGTTAATATATCTGTTATCTACAATGATTCATACTTTATCAAGTCCATCTTGATTGTCATTAGATTTAACGTAGATAGAAATATAATATGCGCAGAGGTTTTATTGGTCATAATTTCATAATACATCCAACATTGATGGGGTACTTCCGACAATTGATTATTTATATGAATGCCTGTAAATGGACTTAACGTGATTTTAAATATTTAAATAAAACTTGTAGGTGGTAACTGTTTCTTTTAAGCATACTGTCAATTTTTAAATAATTTATAGTGATTAAATACAAAGTGAGTGCTTCTAACAATAATGATGATTATTTAAAAACACGTGTTTTTCAATTTTCCCTACGTAGGCGTGAGACGTTGATTTTAAAGAGAGTTTATTTTGGGTTGTCCACAATTCTTAAGGGTATGTATACAACAGGGGTAGTTACTTTGTCAGAAATTTTGCGATAAACAGTACATTAATTACTGAAACCGGGGCGAGAAGGTAAATTTATTTAATTCACTTAATAAAAATAAACAAATTTTCGGCCAAAATCGACATACGCCAGAATGCCTCTGACCGGAAGGTTAATTTAAATATTAGTCGTTTGAGTATAAACAAATATAGAAGTACACAATATTAATAACTAATATGATTTTTTGCAAGGAATTAGAAACAAAAGAATTTTTAAGTTCCTTGGTTTTACTACATATCAGATGCTTCGTCGAACATTAATATTACATATTTAAACCTGTTAAACCTGTTAAAGTTTAAAAAAAAAAACGGTACTGGGGTATTAAAATATTTTGTCAACAGCAAAAAGCAAGATTAAATGTGGAACTAAGTTGTTTGATTGTAAATAAAAGTTTACAAAATGAAAATTAGTTTTTTTTGCATCTGAGAAAAACTCTCTTAAAACTCAATAATTAAAAGTATTTGATTTTTGATAATAATTCATAATCGTTAGTAAAATAAAAATCTGTTTTAATTTTAAAAAAAATTTTATCCGCTTTAAATACAAACGTATTTTTTATATTTTCTCTTTTATTTTTACTTTCTCAACAATTATTTAATAAGGGCCGGTTGCACTAAGATAAGTTAAAGTTAAAGTAAAGGCTAAATTCAAATAATAGTTCCCTTTGCAACCAATTTTGACATAAAAGGAACTATTATTTGAATTTAGCCCTGTCTTTAGCTTAAACGGTTTTTGGTCCGACCGAGCCCTTCTTAGAGTGTCAAATTGCTGTTTCTTATTGCCTACTACATGAAATTTATTGAATAAATTGAAATCAAATAACCAATACTGATGCATAATAAAACATAAATGATTGAAATAACCAATATCCATGCATAATATAAAAATATCTTACCAATGGAGTAGAATTCACTCCACGTGTCCACCGGAATATAACTCGTGATGTCACGTAGATGGAACACATATTTTTGAATCCATAAAAACGTGGCTGTGGCGCCGCTCTAATTGAAAATGATTTCCCGCCAAAATTTGCGGCGTAGATTGTATAAACTCGGGTGATTTTCAGTTATTCCTATGGTAATTTACTCAGCGGAATTGCGACTAATTGGATTATTCTCATTTACTGTGGTATCTAATAATTCATTCAACAGATTTGTACACGGGAAAAGGAACATTTATATAAAGATTTTGTACATTTACAGATTTTAAGAATACCTACGGTTTTTTTAAGTGTCAATCTAAAAAATTATAATTTTTATTCTCTTCTACTCCGCTCAATAAACAATGAATTCTGGTTAATAAGATTTCTTTTTAATTCTTGTGCATTTTTCTCATTCTAAAATTCAACGAGATTTTAACAAGGAAAAATATGTAACTTTCTGTCACATACAAATTTTTTTTCATTTTGTGTATCTGTTTTGTTTCGCTGTTTTTTGTGGTATTTATTCTGTATTTGTATCAATGCAGTGTCCTATGCACCATTTTGGTAAGGGAGAATGGCAGTTAAAGGAATTTTAATAGTCAGTATTTTTTTGAAACTGTATTAATTATAGTAAATTTATGTTCGTTTTAATTACTGTACTTTTGTTTTCTGTTTTGGGATGAGTTGAAGCGAACGCGTTTTTTCTAAATTTTCGCTAATTCGTACTTTTGTTTTCTGTTTTTGGGATGAAAACGCGTTATTTTCGCTAATCAAAAACAATTACAATTAAAAAACAAAGTATTACTGTTAATTAAGGCTAAAAGATTATGTTGAAAAATCGATTTCAGCTGGGATCTGGTTATTCTGTAGAACATGAACTAAAAATTTTTATGCTTATGCTCATTTCGCGACAGTGGCTTTCAATTTAAGTTCATCTCATTTGCAATTTGTCAAATAATGGACTCGGGACCACCATTGAATAAACTGCATGGCTATGTAGCTGGACTCGCTTGGAACGGAGGTTTTGGGTTCGATTTTAGGTGAAAACGGAAAAAATCACAAATGATTTTACTCAAATTTAAGAGTTTAAAATAAAATTAGGCCTCCGGGCTTGTTAGATGATTTAATCAATAAATAAATATCATTCTTTTATCTTAATAATATACTGAAAATAAACTCACTATTACTTCTTGTGTTTACTTAGGTTGTCAGTAAAAATTTAATAAAACATTAAATTAAACAAATTTACAGCCAGAACACAAATTCCTGATTACTATCCTTGTTTTACGAATAAATTAAACAATTTGTTTCAACAAATCCAAATTTTATCTTTTCTGTTTGTTTGTAATGACGAAAGTTTACAGAAGTTCTGGCGCGTAATGATAGGGGTCCGTACGGCTGTATATATAATACGAATCCTCCCCCACGAATTTAGCTTTAAGGGTTCATAAAGTCTTCAGTCTTGTGACAGTAGACAAGAAAATTATGATTAATTCTATGTGAACTGAGACTGCCACAGTTCAACATGAAATTTTACATTTAAGATAATCATTCATCCGTGACAAATTAGGGTGGATTCTTTATTAAAAGCAATTATGACGTTTTCTTTTGAATTGAATTTTCCGTTTCATTTTCGTTTAGGTATTATATGACCTGTAGGAACGCAATATTACCTACGTAGATACGTTCAAAACTTTTAGTTAAATAATATTAGATACCTACTTGCGTATTTAAAAAAAAAAGTGTAACTGCATAATTATTGATAAAAAAATAAATATTACTAAAGTAAACTACTACTTACTACTTTCCCTTATTGTGCATAAAACAAGTGTAATGTATGTTGATCATTTTATTACATTAAGTTAGGACGATCAGTCTTACGCTTCAGAACCAGTCCAAGGTATCACATATTATCATATATTAATGTGAAAATCACATGCAAATAAGTATTTCACGTTGACCCCCTACGGAAATCGAACCCGCGACCTCATGCACGGCAGCCAAATGCGCTACCACTATGCTTCGATGCGAATTAAAATAAAGAACATAATATAATTTTTTCCGACCACAAAATCATACGTTTCAAGACAGTAAAGCATAAATAAAATATTTTATATTATTGTTATCAGGGTTCTCGGCGTCCTGGACGTCCGCTGTTGACAATCCGTCGGCAGTTTGCGTCAGAGCTGCGGGACGTGGACCTGACCTGGGAGGATGCGCGGGAAATGGCGGTCGATCGCTTGGTTTGGAGACAGTTGTGGAGTCCGTATGCCCCAAGTAGGGAGCGGATATGGTATGATGATGATTATTGTTATTGTTATAGTGTCCGCCCCGTGGTTTGGTAGATAGCGCATTTGACCTGCACGAGGTCGCGTGTTCGATTCCCGACGGGCCTATTGAAATAATTATTTCAATGGTATTTTTTACTTTAAAAATATTTCGTATGTGATACATTGGGCTGGCGTTGAATCGTAATACTGATCATCTGGTCTTTGTGTAACAAATAATCAAGATTCAATACTAATGGAATACCCTATGAATAAGGGAAGGCAGTAGTTGCATTTTAAAAATTAATATGCTGTATTGTTATGCTACCTAAATAATTATTTAAACTCCAGGGCTGCTTTCGCATAGTTAGAAACAACTGTGCCAGAAAATATAATACAATTTGTAGTGGAATATAAATAGCGAACATATAAAAATAGTATAGTGCACTCCTAAAAAGGAGTTTATTAACATAAACATAGTTTTGAATGTTACTGTAAAAAGCAGTGACTTACGAGGAGTGTGCCTCAAACTGTGTTGAAATGAAGTAAAAAAATCATTGTAGATACAAAATAGATACAATTTTTGCTACCCCAATGCGGAACCAAATGTACCATTAAGGTTAGGTTAGGTAAGGTTAGGTTTGGTTATCAGGTTTTAAAAAGAGCCAATATTTAGCCTTGTTTTTATGAAAAACCGATCTTGGATTAACCATAAATATAATTTAATACTATTAAACTGAGGTTTTTCTTTTTTTAATAAAGTGTAAAACTTTCATTGCCTTTGAATTTTTCTTTCTATCAAGTAGTAATGTCTAGAAATATTATTATAGTCAACATAATGGCCATTATTGCAAAATATATTGAGAGTAAGATCCATTATGAGAAGTATTGCAAACCACATAAAGTAACAGCCATCAAAATTTTAAAACCGTTGTAAATGGAATTATTATTATTATTATAGTTGTCCTCATTTTATGTAAATGGTCTTATACGTAGAATTTAAATTTTAAATTAATACTGTCAGTCCTCTGTTCAACCTTGATTTGAATATTTTGGAATCAACCCATTTTTTTTTTATCCTAGTGGAAAATTCATAACATTGTCATGCATCATGCATGCGCTTTTATCTGTCGTAATAATTTACTGCTAATATTAATTGAATGCTTCTGAAGTGCATTAAACGTATACAAAAGCTTTGAAACCCAACAAGCTTATTTTTTTATGAGTTAAATGCTATGCAATAATAATGCAGACGTCAAATCCGTTAAAGATGTCATTGTATTGATGTGAGAAAAAATATACCTTTTTGTCACTTGTTAACTTTTAGCACAATTTTTAAAGTACGTTTGTTCAACACTGTTTTCAGATTCAGATTTGTGAATTATGTTATTTATTTGAGTAGGGTCACACTCATTTCAGGAGACAAGGTGCTCTCACGTGCAACAATGCAAAATCCCACCCCCATTCCCCATTCGCAATATTTACAAATCCTCCATCTAACTAACCATCACGACATTATTCCGTAGGGGTAGGCAGAGAGGATAGATCGGCATACCACTCTGTCCTGACAACACTTCCTTCGCTTCCTCTACATACATCTTTCTCATGCACACACGCCGATTATTCCGACATTTCACATATCCACTTTCAAGTACTTGTCGTACTAGATCATGCCATGTCTTTCTTAGCCTTCCTCGGCTTCTACATCATTTCATTGCATTATTACTATCTTTTAGCCGTTCTTTCCTCACTCATTTGCTCCACATGACCAAACCATCACCATCGGTAAAACCCCTTCCTTATTTTGTCGATAATGCTTATACTTGTATATTTGTACACCTATCTTACATGGTCTGACCACTCATTAGCCTGAAAGATCTCATTTTAAAAGCATTCAGGTGGTTAGTTTATAAAAGTCAGGTCACCCTAGTTATGGGACGGTTGCTAAATGTGTATAGTATTGAATCGTGAGAGAAATTTGACGGAGTCGCGCGGCTCCTAGTTTGTATGCAAATATAAATTAATGGCTCGAAGGAGCAACATTATGAGTGCAAATTTCATGAAAATCTTTACATGGCTGCATTTTGAATACGCATAACTTTTATTAACGATAAAAAATACCATTATCGTTTTTCGTACAGCATACAATGACTTATAATAAAAGTAAAGTTTAGGCATTTAAGTCAA
>JAGVSP010004893.1:0-13915 GCA_022494985.1 Micrasema minimum
AAAATAAAAAAAAATTTTTTTAAAAACCCAACTTTTTTTTTTATGGACTGAATAACACAAAATGATTGTAATAGTAACAGTTTAAACCCATTTAAGTAACATGTGAGTGCAACCTTTTCGTATTTTTTGCGTGTGTTTACAATATTGACAAATTACTACTCCAAAGATTTGAAATCATATCACTGAATTTAGGGTAAACAAATTAATTTGTATTTGATCCTCATTTCTTAACTACAACCGTTCAACTTTTAGTTTGTTGATTGTACTCTATATTTTATATATCTTTTTTTTTTTGCTATTTAACCAGTAACCACTCACCTTGATTCAATTAGATTTTTTTTTTCAAATGTCTCTATTACTCTACTAATTGTCCATTGCGCTTGGTAGCTGCAAGACAAATTGTAATTGAGTGAGTCTTTTCCGGTAAATTCAAGCCATCATTAGGAAAATAGTTTAGGATAAAATGATGTATTGGTAATCCTGCCCCAATTTTTCAAAACTACTGAAACTTGTTCGTAAAATCAATTAACCCCAATTACTGATATCAGATGGAAGCTGGCATACCAGTAGTCCATGCGCTCTGTAGCTGCAAGATGACCTGGATTCTTGACTCTTATCTGCTATCAGTAGAATTTAGTATTTCATTAGTTATCGCGTTTTTAGTAGTAAAATGTTTGAATTTAATTTGTACGTGGGTAAAGCTGAAATTCAACCAGTCCATGCGCTTGTAGCTGCAAGACGAATTGGAGTTCAGTACTTCACCTACGTATAGATTTTAGTATCATTTCTTAGAATAATCGTTTCTCTCAGCTCTTTATTCATAAAATTGGAATGGAATAAACTAAGAATATCGAAATGTACAGCGCCCTTGAGGTGATTTCTCACAAAAATGGCGCTTAAATAAATCATCCATAATAATATAATAATAAATTAAAAATGTGAAAAATTTTAAAAGTGCATTTTTTTTTAATGTTTTAGAAAAAAAACATGGTTTTCTATCCCTGTAAGTCCGTAGTACATTGATGGACTATTTACACAAAGATTTTTGGTCAAAAATATTTTCGCCATTATTTTGTTTTATCGTGGTGACAACAGAAAATACGAAATAGGTCTATGTATGGCATATTGTAGCACAAAGTAATTAACTTACTAATTAAAAGACAAACCTTAGTGTAATAAATAATTGATTAAATATTTTCCCATTGGTACAAGTAAGATAATCCGGATTTTTTTTCTTCATAATTCCTTATATTTTGAGTTTTTTTTTCTTACTAAGTAAGTAACATAGGTAATTCATCTTTTTAAAGCTAAAATATTTACCTGTCACGAGGATAACATTTTTTTAGATATCGTTCTTTTTATTTTATTTTAATACCCTACAGAGATGAGGGTAGATTTTTTACCAAATTCAGGAATATGGATATTCGAGCGTTTCACGGAGGGCTTATGACCTGTCAAGGCTGGGTTAAGTGACCACTTCGTTCTTTTTTCTCATAAAAAAAACATGTCAGTTCTTATGATATACACAAATATATCAACTTAAACGCTGCATCTTAGTTTTTTTTGCGTATGGATGTAGAAGTCGAGGAGGGCCGAAAAAGACTAGACATGATCAATTACATCAAATACTTGAAAGTGATCATGTGAAAAGTCGGAATAATCGGAAGATGTTATGAATGGGGAGGAAAGCAATGGAAGTGTGCCAGCGACAGAGTGGGTGTGTCCGTTCTATCCTCTTTTCTCCCTACCCCTTACAAGGAAATGGCGTGATGGTTAGAAAGCTGCTCTCAAATTGTCGGAAATAATTGTGGCACAAACCAGGAAACAAGTTGTGGTGGAATCGGATTTGAACCTAGTGATTCCAGTTCGTTGTCAACGACTCTAACACTAGACTACAACCCGGTTCATTTAATTAGTGAATGAAATAATTTGCATATTTTTAGTTTTGATGTGTCCGAAATAATTTTGTTTATACTTTATTAATAAGAAAAAGTAAGAAGAAGAAGATGCGTTTCGTCAAAAAAAATTGTTAGAATTTTTTTAAAACATAATGATGATAATGCCACAAATATTTCTTTTCTTTTCGTCCGTAAAGCAGAAAAAGTCTTATATACATTAGCTTTATTAAAAGGAATTGTGAAAAATTTTTTACACAGTAATAATTTTATTTGTCAGCAAAGACAAAGTAATTTATGACTATAAATAAGGATATTACTTTCCATAGGGGATACCAGAAGTTTCTCATAAAATCCCCCTGTATATGGCGACGTAGGGTGATGGAGGGCAATACCGGCTCTTGCTGCTAAAACCGCTCATTTCCGTAATATTTATTCACAGATAATTTATTACGGTATTGTTTTCTATACGTTGGATTATCGTCGAAGTGCAGACTACTCTCCCTCGTCCGCACCCAATGGTGCATAGGGCACTGCCATCGGTACACCGAAGTGCAGTGAATCTTGAGCATTTTCAATACATGAAGGTAAGAAGAACAGTCTTACGTTTAAAATACCAATCCAAGGTGGTGGCGCCAGTAAGTGGGTAGCTCGCGGGTCTCTCTTTAGTCCAGAGATCGTCGGTTCGAATCCCCACTTCGACGCGCGACTCGATTCCTTATTTCAAGCACAAGCCGCTACAGTTTTATTGAAAATAGAATTACATATTGAAATATGTGCAAATATTATAAGAATGCATAGATTTCTTTTTTACAAAAAAAAAAAAAACACATGTAATATTTTCATGAGAACTTTCAAAATCACATTTGTATAATAATTTTAATTTCCTTCATTCAATTTTTAGATTAAACAAATCAATATATCTACGTTCATTTAGCATTTTGACTCTTAGCAACATTTGACCGAATATTCAGCAACATATGACATAAGCGTAAAGAAGGATAACTAACTAACTAACTAACTAACAATCACGCCATTTCCCCGAAGGGGTAGGCAGAGAGGATAGAACGCCACACCACTCTGTCCTGGCATACTTCTCTAGCTTCGTCCACATTCATAACATCTTCTCATGCACGCACGTCGATTATTCCGACTTCTACTTTGTATGATAGGTGCACTAATGTTGAAATTAGAGCAGAATGCAAGGCTGAGATTATCGACAAAATTAAGAAAGGTCTTTTACGTTGGTTCGGTCATGTGGAGCGAATGGATGATGAAAGAACGGCTCAAAAAAATATATGATGCGACTGTGCCTGTATGTAGAAGTCGAGGAAGGCCGAGAAAGACATGGCATGATCAAGAAGGATAATCTTACCTTTATATAATAAAAGAATCAAGACCAAGTACCAATGCAGTGCCCTATGCACCATTGGGTGCGGATAAAATAAGGCAGTAGCAGTAGAAAAAAACCTTTTTTTTTATTTTACAAAAAGTGTATATAAAGGGGTATCTTACCCTAGATCTTAAACGTAAATATTTTGTATACAGGGTGCTTAATGTATGGCTCGGATACAAGGGATGCGAATGTCGAGGGTGGGATGTGTAAAAGGTGTTACAGAATAAACAAGGGTACGTTAATTTGTTATATTGAGTTACCAAGTAGCACTTTCAACGGAATTTTGTCAATTTATATTTCATCATATAGTCGTGATAAAAGTCAACGATAATTAGTATGCAAATATATGACGCAATATGCCATCGAAAATAGACCCTCTTTTTTGCAGACAACGGGTGTTTTAGATAATTAAATTTTTAATTAATCAACTAAATCATCATCATCATCTCAGCCCGTTGAGGTCCACTGCTGGACATAGGCCTCCCCCTGCCGTCTCCACTCCTCCCAATCCTGCGCCGTCCCCATCCACTGTCTTCCAGCAGACTTCCTGATGTCGTCCACCCATCTCATCGGTGGACGTCCTTGAGGCCTCTGGTTCCTCGGTCTCCACACCAGAACGCGTTTCGTCCATCTGTCGTTCGTCATTCTGGTTATGTGACCGGCCCATTTCCACTTCAACCAAGCAATTCGCTCCACCACGTCGCAGACCTTTGTCTGGCGTCGGATCCAATCGTTTCTTTTTCGGTCTCTTAATGTTATTCCAAGCATAATCCTCTCCATGCTCCTCTGTGCAACTTGCAACTTATGGGAGGATTGCTTGGTCAGACTCATTGTTTCCGCGCCATAAGTAAGGACGGGCAGAATGCATTGATTGAATACTCGAGTCTTGAGTGAATTGGGAACGGAGCTTCGAATTTAGCTTTCTAAATATTTGAAATAATTATTTAGTTTATTGATTGGTGTAACAATGCAGTGCCCTATGCAGTTGTTTCTGCCCACGGGGTCTTCAAAGACCCCACGCGACGACTCCCCAGAAGCTATATTTTTTATTATTGATATCCCAACAGAGACAGAGAAACTCTGGAAACGAATGTGGGTTATCTAGGCGTTTACTGGGCTTATGACCTGTCATTGGCTGGGGTTAAGTGGCCACTTGATGTACTACAACATTTCCCATTCCGCCCCACCATCAGATAACCATATTATGACAATTTTTTGAAACTACTATAATATATATTGAATTTGTACAGAACCTTCCACATTTGAGTTTGTTTTTCGAAAATTTTCAAAATTTTTTCTCTCTGGTGACATTTGTTGAGAAGATTGTTAAGCATTTTTTGGCAATCATTATTTATTGGTGTAGTATTTTACTTTCATGATTATTTTTTATTGAAGTCTGTTTGCATGCGATCTCATATAGCTATAGTAAAACCTAAAAAAAAAAAAAAAAAAGTAACATGTTTTGAAAAAATACTTTTCAGTTCCTTTTTTGTGATATATGTATAAACATTGATCAATTTATCAATGTGTATAAAGCAATAAATACAGAGATTATTATGATTATTTTTGTCTTATACGATTGTGTTGGTTTTCTTATTTATAAAAATATTTTAAAAACATGCTATAAAAAGTCTTGATTCAAGTTTTTAAACTGTTATATTCTGGGGTCTTCAGCGACCCCGTGCGACGACTCGCTTTACAGAAAATGCGTGACAGACAGAGGGTTAAGTATCCACAGTTCCCGATCAAAAAAACTCACAAAAAAGAAAATGTACATTTATAAGCTGTTGTTTGAAAGGGAATTGAATGAGTATTTAATTATTTTACTTCATCAGAGCCCTAACAGAACCCCGTAATTAAGTCAACCCTAATGGGACCCTTAATTTAATGAATCCGGCCCTTATCACGATTAGGGTACTATTTAGGTACAGTTTTGGTACTATTAAGGTACTGTTACGAAACGTTTAGGTACCTAAGTAGTTAATTTAATCACATAGCAACACATTAGTATGTAATATTTCTATGGGTTTGTGTAGGCAGTTTGTTTTATTTTACCGTACGTGCATGGAAGATGTATAAATGTGGAGGAAGCAAGGGAAGTGTGCCGGGACAGAGTTGTGTGGCGTTCTATCCTCTGCCCACCCGTTTGGAGAAATTAAAAAAGTTTTTTGTAGAAAGAAAAAAAAAATTGTCAGATGGCAGTTTTTATTTGGGCATGGTCGCTTATTGATGTTTAAGTGTACTTGCCGCCTTTATTTTTCACAATTCGTTTCATTTTTGGGTAAGTTATCGCCCGAAAGTGTCAAAATACGCGATAAATAACGAGGAAATAGAGAGTTTGTTTTTTTCGTCGGTTATTTTGAGTAAAATTCGGAGATTAAGGTGTGTGGACCTTCAAATAACTATCAAATAATATAATTATATTTAGTATACGGACATAATAAATTGTACTTTTATATTCGTATTGTATCAAGGTACATACGGGACAGTGAATAATCAAATATGAATTTTGTTAGAAAAAACACTTCCGTTTATTTTTTGATAATACAGGGTGTAACATTGTATTTACTCATCAAATCTAATAAAGAAAACAGAATTACAAAAACGCGTTGTAAATAAATTGTGAGCAAAGTTAATCTGCCATACTATAATGAATACTTTTGTGAAAAAAAAATAAAATTTTTTCAAGCTCATATCAAGACTTATTACACAACTCGTCTCCAAATGATGTAAACCAAATAATGTCTTTAGACAACTTAGCGTGTCCTGTATTTAAGACGAGAAATACAGAAAGACAAGGTATGCACATGTATTGAAGACAGTGAAAATTCTACTTAATGTGTAGGAATGATACTACCTATGTTAATGTAAAATTCTACTTTAAGAACAGAACCAGTCGCTAAACTGGTTCGTTTAATGTATCAAGGAGCTAATATTTAACAACAAAACAAGTATTTTCTACAAATATAATAACACCAACAGAAAACAGATACTTGTATACAAAAAATAACCGCATGCTGGGCTATTAATAAAATATTTATCTCAACAGTAGACAGAGAAACAATAATTCAGTAAACAGTATTTGTATCAATCAAATGTTGGTATTAAAAAGCTACTTGTGAGAAAAAAAAAAATCAAAATTGGAGAGTTTTCTAGTAAGTAAATCAAGTTCGGATGAACCGTCGTACCTACACAATACAGTTAGATTGCCCCCAAAAATATGATGTAATACAAAACAGATGTCACTATAGGGACAGAATTTTAAAAATATTAAAATTCAGTCGACAGCGACAACTCGCATGTGGATCTCTCTGTAACAAACTCAACAATATATACAAGTTTCAAAAATATGTCATACATGGTTGTCAGATGATGGGGCGGAATGGGGAATGTTGTAATACATCGAGTGGCCACTTACCCCAGCCAGTGACAGGTCAAAAACCCAGTAAGACGCCTAGATAATCCCACATTGTCGTTTCCAGAGTTTCCTCTGTCCTCCTGTTAGAGTAATCAATAATATAAAATAAAAATGAATTATGTGGTTTATAGGCAGGCAGCTTTTGCTGGTGCGCCTTTATCTTGAGGGTGACTTGCTGTTTTTGTCTGCCTTCTGCATCTACTGACCGTGAGTGGAGTGGACAAACTAGGCCTGGCAAGTTTGTTCCAGTCTGAAACCACCCGACTGAGGAAGGAAAGTCTAGTTCCTTGGGGTTGGAGTGGAAATTTCGGGACGATAGAGCTTGGCAGTTGTGGCCCCGTAGATTGGTAGTTAGGGATTTAGTTTAAAAACATCTCGTGCAGGGGGCCAGTCATAGTTTATCCTTAAGTATTCTATTATATTAAAATGGGTCATGTTTTTATAAAATTATTAGCATCTTTTAGTAAAGTAAACAACATCTGAATTTTGTAAAGAACTCTCGGGACTAGCGATAAACGAGGAAAACTGCCGTAATAACCAAAAAGAAGTGAGAGGGCACGTAGAACAGTAACGGTGTGGAATTTCATCCACTCCTGCCTTCCACCGTCAGGGAAATCAATACAGAATCTAACAACAACAACAAACAAATAACTATCCATTTTTTTACGTGTTTACTAAGTACGGTATAATGAGGTTACGATCGTAATTTTAACGTGGTAAAAACCTGCCTTAAATTCCCGAGTACAAGTATACATAAGCTTAATGTCGCAACTTATATAGAATTTTTTATGTATTACACCCACATAATATAAACAGAGCATTGCTAAATAATATTTAGGGAGGCTTTTTAAGGGGATAGCGTATGATGACATAGATTATACTTAAAAAACTAACTCCCTATGTAACGTGCAAAAAGTATTTGCAATTTCGGTAGTTGTCAAAACGTTTATGTTGGCGGTAGCTGATATTTAGTAAGTAACGAAGACATCAAATTGTAAAAAATTGGATAGACAAGCATTTTAAAAATTCACTTGCTTTTTAAAATAAAAAAAAACAACCCATATTGTAGGTGCGCCGCTACTACAATAATCTGTCCCATTCTAGATACGAATTTTCTAAGTCTTTGTAACACGCTGGTTGAAGATTTTCAGCCAAACCTAAAATAATTATAATGATTGATATATGAATATGTCAAAGCATTAAATTTTAGTGGTCCCAACATTATTGTATATGAAAAAAATTTGTGTAACGACTATTCTATGATTGTACTGGGTTAATTCGAAGACGTCGTAACCCGTACCTGCTTCGTCAGGACAAACACAACTACAACCATCGTGCCAATAACTACTACACACCTACACCATAGTAGAGTTTACAAAAATAAAAAATCGACAGTGCAGATTAGACACATGCTTCACTAAGCCACCACCAAGGGTTACTAATTTATTAACCAACTAATAGTTCTAAAGGATTAAGAGTTTCAAAAGGGAGAAAGGATGGAGGGAAGTTTGGTGACCAAAACAATGAAAAATATTGTTAAATATAGTCTTTTATATAAAATATCATTAGTATTATATGCAGCAGCTTTTGCTGTGCCCTATGTCTTTTGTACTGCTTCTTGTCTGCCCTCTGCATCTAACACGTTCTTAAAACTGGTTTGACCGCAGTGGAGTATGTGGCGGAAGAAATGACGTCACGCGGGCGACGCGGGACGAACGAACGAGCCGAAAAACCCCCGAAAGGGAATTTTTGGGGAGAATTTTTCTGGTGAGGATTTTATTTGCGCGATTTCTTGCCAAGGGGGGGGTAAATTTTTTTTATTGATTTTTTAAAACTGTTAAAAAAGGGGGAATTGTTAAATTTGGGTTTTTTTTTACCCCGTACCCCAAAAAAAAAAACCCAAGGGGCAATTTATAAAGGGGGGGGGAAAAAAAAAGGGAAACTGGGGTTTTGGGGGGGGGTTAAAACCCCCCCCGGGGGGGGGGGGGAAAAATTTTTTAGGTTGGGTGGAAGGGGGGAGTTTTTTTCTGGCCCTTTGTGGTTTTCGCTGTTACAAAAAGGGGCCCAAAAATTTTAAAAAATTTTTTTTTGGGTGAAAACGGGCAAAATACTTGATATCCTTTAAAATTTTTTGGGGGGGGGGATTCGCGGGGGGAAACTAAAATTATTGGGGGGGGGGGGGGGAAGGGGGTTGGGGGGGAGGGGAGGGGGGAAAAAAAAAAAAAAAGGGGGGTTTGGGGGCCCGGGGGTTTAGTTTGGAAAAAAGGAAGGGGGCCCCCCAAAGGGGGGGGTTTTTTGGCCCCAGGGGAGGGGGAAAGGGAGAGGGGCCTATTTGTAATTTCATTGTTGGGGGGGTTTTTTTTGGGGGGGGGGGTTAAGTTTTGAAGTAATGGTTAAATTTCCCCTATTTTTAAAAGGGGGGGGGGGGGGCGGTGAAGTTGGTGGGAAAAAAAGGGGGGGGGGGGGGGGGGGGGCCCGCCCGTTTGTGGGGTTCCCTAAAGGGATAAGTGGCCCCCCAAGGGGGGGTTTAAAGGCCAAAAGGGTCAACCTTTTTTTGCCAAAACCCGCGTGGGGGGGCCCCGAGGGGGTGTTTTCCCGGGTGGGGGGAAAGGGGTTTCCCGGCCGGGTGGGGGGAGCCAAAAAAGGCCAAAGTATTAAAATTTTTTTTTTTTAATCAAAATTTTTGGCTGTTTTCCTTTTTTTTGGGGGGGGAAAAAACCGGGGGGGGGAATTATAATAAACATTTATGTTTTATTTATACACCGTGTCCCACGATGAGACCGCGAAACTCCGGAGGGTGATTGTTCATGGTATTCTGAGAAAAAAATACTTATAAAGTTTTTTGATCCGGGCATTTTTAATAATTAATTTTAAAAAAGTATTAATAAAAAGCGACTATGTAATACTGGCTTCTGTTTGAAATGCTAACGGTGGCGGGGTGGCGGTGGGCGGGGAGGAGTGGGGGTCCGCTCTGGTCACCGAACGCCTTGTGCGGACATTCAAAATTCGAATTTCATATCTGAAATTGGTGCAGGTCACGTGGTGTTAGCCAGTTCAAAAAATGGACGGTATTACACGCGTGAATTTTTATTCATATTTTAATCATTTTTTTAAGAAATTAGAATTGAGTTTTTTGAAAAACTTTATTAAGATTTTTTTCTCAGAATATCATGAATAATCACACTCTGGAGTTTTGCGGTCTCATCGTGGGAAACGGTGTATTTAAAAAAATATAAAATTATTTTAATTTATTGAATAAATAGGTTTTAAATATTGTGCGCCTCTCAGGCGCTAGTTTATCTTTTCAGTACCATAAAATAAGGTTATCTCTCTAGGGTTAAACTAGGGACATACCTATGATGCATTTTGAACTTCAGACGAGAATTCACTAGAAGGAGCTTTTCCATACAAATCTTCTAAAAATATACGCTTCCTAGGGTTAATTTCATAACACCTCTTACTATTAAATTCCACCGTCTTTATACTCCAGCACTTAGGCCAGTACACGAAACGTGTGACGTAGATGTCTAGTGATCACGTAGATGCCTATTGATGTCGTAGTGAGTGACGTAGTGGGTAACTAGACACCTCAGACACGGTAGTAGGTATTTTAAAAGTAACTAACTAACTAACTAACCATCACGCCATTTCCCTGAAGCGGTAGGCAGAGAGGATAGAACGCCACACCACTCCGTCCTGGCATACTACTCTCTTGCTTCCTCCACATTCATACATCTTCTCATGCACGCACGTCGATTTTTCCGACTTCTTACATGCCCACTTTCAAGCACTTGTTTTACTTGATCATGGGATGTCTTTCTCGGCCTTCCTCGACTTCTACATCCAGGCACAGTCGCATCATATATTTTTTTAGCCGTTCTTTCATTATCCATTCGCTCTGCATGACCGAACCAACGTAAAAGACCTTTCTTAATTTTGTCGATTATGCTTATCTCAGCCTTGCATTCTGCTCTAATTAAATATTTTACAAAAAAAGGGAAAATGTATCTTCAATTTATAACTAATATCTATATTTGACCTATGTTGGGATATAAAAAAATAGGTAGTTTTTAATTTAATAAACTTATTTTTCCGTATAAAAAAATGTGCCCTCATCCTATGGCTAAACTTTTTGTGTGTCACTTATTTAGTCTTGTGCTATATCTAGCGTCATTACTCTTTTAAAAGAGGTTGCAAATGTTACTAGGGAGTCAATGAACGTTGAATTAAAATAAATTGTTTTAACCCTCGGCATGCGGTTATGTAACCCGCATTGCAAAATCTCACTAAATAATTCATATCTCCGTAAATAATCAGAATATAACACTAGCTGTTAAGGACTGACTTATTAATATTTCGTCAAATGTCAAATTGTCCTTTTTGTCCCCTGACATATCCTCTCCTAGCGGCCGGCAACGAAAACTCAAGCAGTCGAGTCATTAACCTCGAGCATACAACAGCAACCGATACCGAAGAGCCGTGCTCCAGTTATCAAGATTATCGTTAAATTTAGTGAAACAAACAAGTCAAGTGCAATTCTGGAGAGCCGCGCCAAAGGAGAAAGTCGTAAGTCCCTTTTCCGTCACTTTCCTGGATTGGCATTTGTACTATACGAACATCGCGTATATTGTCTCCCGAATTTATTCAAAAACGTGCTACCAGGAAGCGAGCACCCTGCTTACAGTCCCAGGGCTATCGGAAGAAAATCGTACACTAGCATTTTCGCTAATCTTTAATCAAACTTTTTTACACCGGAAAAAAATTATTTAATACTTATAAGAACTAGCGGATAACAGTCAGACTGTTAAATAATAGCCCTGCGGGGCTTTTCGGCGCTTCCGCGCCTCGAATTTTGGTTGTTCCACCTTTAGATGATTGGCTAAAAGTCCCAACCATTGATTAATTAATACATGAGAGTTATCAGTGTGGAAAAAATATGGCATGATTGTAAGTAGGTAGGTACCTAATCTTAAGAACCGATGGAGATTATTTTTTCCGCAGACAACACTGAGATTTATTTTTTCGGCAGACATCACTGATGAGAATGAGATAAATGCAGTATCAGTATCGGTATTGTTATAATTATTATTATTATTATTATTGTTATTATTATTATTATTTTTATTATTGTTATTATTATTATTATTTTTAATATTACTTTTATTACTTTTATTTTTGTTATTATTATTATTATTTTTTTGATTATTATTATTGTTGTTATTATTATTATTTATCAATATATCGGTGAAATACCGCGTCAAGGCGCCTTCTCCCTCGGTTTTGCTACAAAATTTTGGGAGTCGAATCTACCTCTTCAGATACATGAATAGAACAAATTCTGTTTTATAGCCTAGGACCTCCACATTATAAAAGTATAATGGGTGCCGGCGGTCAACTGGTATTGTATCTGATGAGGTAGATGGAACTACTGCCAGCCGGCGGAAACTGTGTTCTATCTCATTCTCTCGCAGGCTAAATCCAATAGATCTATATGTTTGTCTCTTTTTAGTGTCGCTTTTTTTCGTTTCATAGAGTTTCAAATCACTCCCAACGATTCTTAAGAAGTTTTCACTTCAAAAAAGTTATTTGAAAAATACAATTGTAAAAGTCATGAATCAACATTTTGTATGGGTAACCCGAGATTACATCACCGTATGCCATGGGTCGTTTCAAACACAGTACTTTACGGGTTAAAAGAAGTTGCAAATGTTACTAGGTAGTCAATGAACGTAAAATTAAAATTAAATTGTTTTAACCTTCATTATAATCCTAATTTTTCCTCCCAAATGGCAATTTTTCAATGTTATAATGAAGAAAGAATCCTTTTCTTTTGTAAAAGGCACCCCACTCACTATTTCGTAGAACCTTGTATTATATTTCTCCCTTAATTAGAGAAATACCCTAAAACCCAGTGGCTTAGTACGTTTCATTAAGCTGATTTTGCTAAGGTAACCCCTAAATTCTTTAATGTAAATGTCAGTTACCGATAAAGCCAAGATAAGGCTAAATAAAGCCATGAAAGAGTTTATCTAATATTAACGAAGTATATTTTTTTATAGAAAGACCTAGACCTATATATAAGAAATTAAAAATATATAAAAAATCTGTACACATTTTTAAACGAGTGATAAAAATGTGAAGCCACCTCTGTCCACTAAAATTTTTTGAAAACTGTCAAATGTGGACAACGGGATTAATTTTTTTTAAAAAATTGATGGTGATTTATATAATTGGTGCGATTTCTTTTTCAATTATGTCATCATTCCGTAATTAATTTTCGAAATCGTAAATCAAAACTGGTAGTACAACCCGAAAACTGGTGAATCTACAACGTATTTGGAGACGATTGTGTAGTATGACTTTTAATTCTTAAGCTTGAAAAAATATTTTTTTTCCTCTCACAAAAGTTTTTTTTCGAAAACTAAGGGACAAATCAAAAAATGTTACTCTACCAAATCGACTCAAAATATTCTGTAGATTCACTAGTTTCCCGCTTGTACATCGAGTTTTGAAACACCACGTATAGGTAAGATGCGTCTATTCATTTCAAGGCATTTTAACCAAGTTTTGATGTACCTAAGTAGCGCGTAAATTACAAAAAAAAGGACATAGCCACTTCTCTGGTTCTACGCAATCAACTATACATCCCGTACGACTCTTTGTGTGCGCTTAGGAGACGGGTGCTTTTAAAGCATCCGTTTGTATAAGCTTCGTATTATACTTATTTTTTTACTAGGAATCTTTTAATTTTTATTTTTAAATTTTTTAAAAAAATTTCAAATATTCATTACCCTTTTTTTCTAATCTAAAATTTATTACTTAGTAAAATAGAGAAACTCTCCTAGCATCATTATTTGGCTTCCTCCACATTCATACATCTTGTCATGCACGCACGTCGATTATTCCACTTTCAAGAAAGGGTGGCTTCATTTGAACGGGTGGTGGCCCAGTGGGTAGCGTCGCGGTCTCTATGAGTCCAGAGATCGTCGGTTCGAATCCCCACTTCGACACGACTCAGATTTCCTATTTTCCATGCAACAATGCCCGCTTCAGGCTTTTATTGTAAAATAGTACTTTACCAAATAAAAAATGTGCATAAATCATTAAAATAGCATAAGATTTCTTTTAGATTAAAAAAAGTGGTTACTGGGACCTTGATTCACGAGTGTTTATATAATTCGACGGCCTTCCTCGACTTCTATACGC
>JAGVSP010004894.1:0-13704 GCA_022494985.1 Micrasema minimum
CTCTCAGCCCCAGGCAACTAACCAAAGTATCAGGAACCTATGGTCCGGCTTTGGCATAGAAACCTGCGCTTATAACACGGAATCTGTGGTCCTGTTACATAGCAAAGTGGCTTGAGTGTGGACAATCGAGGAGTGTGGAACCAGTGGTCCTGCCCGATAATCCAGGCGCAAAGCGGTACGGAACCAGTGGTCCTACCATTGCGCCAAGGTCCGGCTTGAGTAAACAATCGAGGAGTGTGGAAACCAGTGGTCCTGCCCGATAATCCAGGCGGCAAGCGGTACGGAACCAGTGGTCCTACCATTGCTCAACGCCCGGCTCAGCCCAGTACGAGTGATACCAGTCCGATCCGACGGTATCGGAGGACTGAAGGTTTAGTGATATCCCGCGTAACCAGTAATCGTAAAGTCAGTGACCGCGAAGTAACCCTGTGTAGTTTAAAGGAATTGTTAAGTGCTTAAGTTTATTGTGTGATCTAACCCCCCCCTGTACATTGTTATCTGTTAAATCAATAAATATCTCAAACAGTATACAGGCGCATTATAGCATGAGTTAAAACACCAGTTGTAACGTTATTTCGGCTGAGGTTTATTAAGGTTTTCATCTTTAAAATTGTTACTTATAAACAACAACCATTACAATAGACCTAAACAGATCACAGTGACGTTGTTAAAGCCCTGATCCACAGCATAGATAAGATACTTAAAAAGCATTCCCTTTATTACAGACATATTTCAATCAGAATGCTCTGACGCTCATAAGATCTCTCATAACGGGAGGAGCGACACCAGAACTGGAGCTGATCCTGGCCGAAGGGGCTGGTCTCCGTGGGGGATACTCCACAGCGGACAGCCTGTCCAAACGGGACCGCTGCCGCGTGGGGCAGATCTCGCTGTACGACGGCCCCCTGGCCCAGTTCGGGGAGGCGGGCAAGTACGGCGACCTATTCGTGGCAGCCCTCAAGGCCTACGGAATGCTGTGCATAGGGCTCTACAGGTTTAGAGACACCAGTTCTTCCTGCGACGCGAGTAGTAAACGATATGTGATAACTAATCCACCTGATGACTTTTCCCTACTACCAACTGATCAAGTGAGTTACTTATTTTTTTCATAAATCCAAGTAATTTGTTCCAACCATTTTGTTTCAATTTATCTTTAACCTTTCTTCCATTCAATATAGAATTTAAAAATTGGTCGACAAAATTTAAACAAATTGGTTGACACTATAATCCACTTTTTTTAGTAATATAATATGTTATGCTGAACATAATTATTATACGGGTTTTTATATTTATTATGCAGATAAATATTAACTGCAAATTATTCTGTAAACAATAATGTGCTAATTTGTGATAATACTTCATCCGGTGCCTATCGACAATAACTGTTAATGTTTTATTAGCGATCCATTCTGATGAAACAGATTTTTCGTTGCTTTGGAAAACTTTATAGATGTTTTTTAAAGCCGTCTGAATGTTTATTCTTAAATATATTTAAAATCTTTGCATTATTTTTTATCAGAAAATCCATTTTGACAGTTTAGGATCTGTGCTAAACGTTTATTTTGGGAACCCTGATGTAACAGGGCTGATTTCCAACTTAATTATTTGTGCTGAAAATTTGTTTTTTCTTTTACTGATATTATTTTGTATTTAAAAGATGGTTAAGTAGATTGAATGCAATATAGAGTTGTTAAGGAAGTCAAATAAGAAATTAAGATCTATTAGAAAAATGACAATAAACACCAGCAGTTTGAATAATAGGAGTGAATGTTTATTTTTACAGGTGTTTGTGCTGATGCAGTTCGACCCCGGGCTGGAGTACCGACCAACGCGGACGCGCGCGGCGGGCGCGGCGGGGGGCGCGGCAGGGGGGCGCAGCGGGGGGCGGCGGCACCAACAAGGACGACAACTCCTGACTGCTGCTGTGCAGCGCCCTCACCGACGGACCCTACTCCTATATATGAGCGCGAGGGTAGACACCCAGCCAGACACCCACTCACCTCACCTCTGTCTTTCACTTGTGTCCGTTTTTATTTTCACTGCACTCTATATATACCTATATCTCCCCCGACAGGTTTTCTTCTTATCATTTCGCAATACACGGAAGATAAATCAATATTATTCTTATTTTACGTAAATTTGAACTGACACAATAAATATAAAATGATTTACTATTTGCAAACTTGAGTAGTTATTTTCTAAGCGTACAATTTACTTAATAGAAAATTTCAACTGTAAATATTTTTCACTGAAAGAATGTTAAATCAAGCAAGCAACGATATTATTAAAAAAAGAATTATCTTTCTATGCCTGGTTTGCATTTAGTACTTTCATTTGTGCTATCTTTATAAGTGCAATGATTTATTGTGTTCGATATTCACTTTTATACATAATTTCACTGCAGTTTTATTGGTCACCATTACATTCTTAAATTGGAAATTAAATCATCAAAACCAGCCGTACAGAATTAATTTTATTAATGATGCAATAATGTGCACAAAACGTTTTTTACAGAGAAGATTTTTTTAAGTTACTCATTCAGTACAATATATTATAGAAAAATAAACCAATGTAACGCTTTATGTATGTGCTGGTTTGACTGATTTATTTTTCCATTCCAAGACGTAATAGTAATCAATAAGGACTACGATCGGAATCTGAAATTCCACTACAATTTTAATATTTTATAATGATTTTAACTTAAGAATCTTGGCATTTTGTATATAAACAATAAAACATTCCATCACTAATGATGTTCGAACAACTCGGTTTAAAAGAAATACAATTATTTTTACTTTGTAGTTATAATTAACATTGATTTATCTTGCATATTATTTATTATTGTATTTTGTGCGTCAACACATTTTTTTTACATGTAGGTAGCCATACAAATAGGACACATTTTATAAACACCAACGAGTGATGAAAGGAAATTATTCAAACTGCTTGTTCGTTTGATTTAAAGTGGTTCTTTATTTTATGCAATGATTGTATGTTTATATTATTATTATATGCCTTATTTATTTATTGAGAATTTCATATTTTCTATTTTATTTAGTATATTTTAAGCATTCAAATTATGCAAGTTGTATTTATCCATATTGTTAATCAGTTTTTTTATATATTTTTTACGCGTAAATAAAAATTCTAACATTAGTCATATTGTAAAAGTGCTAACATACCCTATTTTATCGACGTTGGGCTAAAGAGTTGAAATCTCTTCATTTTGCTCACATTAGTTTCCCGAAGCGTATTCGTAAATGGTAACTACAATTAATTCTAATTCTAAAGTGCTTTAAAAAGATACTGTGCTAAATTATACTACTTACTTCAACTACGTATTGCAGCGATAACAAATAGGAAGAATGTGACTAAATCGAAATAATCATTTTACATTATGGATTTATTTTAATTCCTAATAGATTTTATTTTATTTTATATTTTATTTCTCCTACTAATTAAACATTACGAGTAGACCTTTGTTAATTTAAACTAACAACGTATTATATTAGAAAATATTGAAATCATTTTATTTACTTAAGTTTTTACTAGCCGTACTTTGAATGCTATTTTTATTATCAATTAAGTTTACTAACATAAAATAGTGCAGTATACCCTCACTTAAATCATCAGCATTAGTTTAAAATAAATAATAATGTGTATATATGCATGTTTTTACGTTATAGCCACATTAAGTTATTATAATTTTGCATGACACCGTATGCGTATAATATTGAGAAGAGAAGTATGATATATGTACACTCACCTGTGTTGTATTGGCTATGTGTAGAACAGTACAGTTTTGTTTGTTTGTTTGTTTAGCTTCCACCCCGTAGCGTAGCACCATTTTGTTTGATTTCTGATTTCACCTGAAATGATTGGGTGGCTGTGGGAGTTGGTCCGAGGGAAGCTGCATTAAGTGACTATTTACTGTCTCATTATCGATAATAGTGAATGAAATATTATCCAATGAACTACTAGATAAATCAGACAATTATTAAAGTGAACAAATCTAATTGGTGTTCGTAGTCTTTTAACATCGGTTATGTTACGACTGCAAAGTTTTAAACAAACTGAGTTTTTTAAGATAAATATCTAATTGAATAGTGTTTTGAAATCGGTTATCAATTGCCATTATCGTGTGATAAATTCTTGGTATATTTTTGGCTTAAATCGCCTGAGAGAAATCATTGTTGTCGTCGCTAAATTAATGAGATGAGTTATGTTTTATATTTGTCGAGCTTTGGTAGTTGAGTATAACTTAGGAGAGGCGAAATGTGTTACATTCATGGCACTTGGGACTGACACTTGCCATGTTATGTCCATGCAACACTTTGTTTTCTAGAAATCTCGTAAATTACGATAACATCTTTTTATTAAAAAAATATGATCGCTTCAATCTCGATATATCTAATTACAAATTTAAGATATTTTAAAATGTTTTATACATCATTTTTATTAAAAATTCTCAATTGATTTTTGGATGTAAAAATGTTATCACATTTATTTTTGCACAGAAAGACTGTGAAGTTGCGAGAGTAGTAATATATAATATATAGTCACTTGGAAAGTGATTGTGGTAGCAACCTACTTATTTAGAGTGTTTCATCCATTGTGATCTCTGTTATTTTATTGAATAAATTTAAATTTGATGTCTGTCGATTTAGTAAATTGTCGGTCGCTCACAATTTTTCATCGTTATCGAATTTTAAATGTTTTATCATTAGTAAAAAGAACATCACTCACTGCCTTTATATAAAATGTTGAACTTAGAATACAAATATTGTATTGCATATTAAACCAATACCTCACAAGATCTAATTAATGGTTTTCTGGACAGTTTTGTCTATCAGTGCTTGTTTTAAAGTAATCACATTATTTAACTCGTAATAATATCTAATTATTAGACTTTTTATACTTTTGCCATAAAATTAATAACGTAGAATCATTTTACAATCATAATTGCTGGCATTATAAATAGATATTTTTCAGTCACCATTTCACATTTAAAACGTTAAAAATGTACAAAAAAAGTATTGACAATTTTTATACAATATTGCTACACATCAATTTTGTACGAGATGCCATAGAGTTATAATAATAATTGTTATAAAAGTTATAAAATTTTCACAGAGAACCTTTTCAAATTCCAGCACATTCTCATCCTTATTAAAAGCAAAATCTCCTTATATTCGAACGTACAAGCTTGTAAGGCATCATATATATGGCTTCTCTGGTAACTTGCTCAAATCCAGTTCCATAAATATAGTATCTACATTCATGGCCATATTTCTGTTACGATCCACGACTTGGGTCACCAAATGGTCGCTAAACAAGACTTAACTGTTTGGAACTTAACTGTCATCCATACCATATGCAATGAAAATTATAACAATGTTGTTGATGTTGATTGTTAATAAAAATGCAAATATTGTAAATATCTGAAATAAATCTGTATTTGTATTTGAATCTGTTTTTCATTTCCAATTATCTAACTAAATTAGTATGTAAACACAAAGTGCTACATCCCTTATTCTTTCTTTCTTTGTATCTATAAAAAACATTTTTATCAAAATTTACAGAATGGTTCATTGACATTCAAGAACTAGGACAGCGATTTGACACATCCAACGAATTTTCATTTGTAATTTGAAAAACTAAGAAGTAAGATTCGATATTCAAGGTTTTGAGTTATTTTTTTCAAATCACACTTGGTAGCTTCACACTTGGTGTACTTACTTTAATAATCATAATTAAAAAATAGAACAATAAACAAAAGAGCGAATAATTTGAAAAATATGGATTATATTAATGAATAATTATTAAGCTGATTGATAAAACTAAGTTGTTTATTAAAAAAAGATTATACAAAAAATAAACATTTGAGTTTTTATGATATTCCCAAATATTTTCAATTTTCAAATAGTCGGAAATAACTGTGCCAGAAAACAAGAAACAAGTTGTGGTGGAGTGGGATTTGAACCTAGAGATTCTGATCCGGTGTCCCCGAATCTACCACTAGACCACAACCCGGCCAAATTACAAGCACATACCCGAATTCGAATAAATATATTGAAATTAGAGGTAAAGCAGTGTCGTATTTTTGAGGAAATAGTAATGAGATGGTGCTGTTTCTATGACTCACAGAATACAATTTTCAAGGATAGTAGAAAAAAACTTTTATTTTTAAACATTTATTTTTCCACATTCGTTTTTGTACATAATGAAATTTACTATAAAAATATTATTTTTCAGCTATAAGTATTTTTATAATATTATAATTTGGACACCTTCAACTACTAAGATATACCATACGTCCCGGTTTTACTTTTTCCCGTATCACACTTAATGGTGCATGGGCACTGTATCGGCACACCAAGTGCGGCGTATTTTTTTTTTTTTTTTTTTTAATGAAAAAGAAACATTTTGAGTTCTTATGATATACTCAAATATTTCAGTTTTTGGGACTGCTTTCAAATAGTCGGAAATAACTGTGTCAGAAAGCAGGAAACAAGTTGTGCTGGAGTGGGATTCGAACCTAGAGATTCTAATCCAGAGTCCTCGAGTCTACCACTTGACCACAACCCGGTTCATTTAGATTATTTATGACTACTTGAAGGTAAAATGACCAATCTTAGGCCTCAGTGCCAGTTCAAATTGATATATTTTTAAACAGCCTTCACCAGGGTTGCCATAATTGTTCGTCACTGATACGGGACCAAAAAAAAATATGTGAATAACTTGGGTAGTATGATCAAGAACTGGTAAAAAAATAAAAAAATTTAAGTCATGATAAATATTTTAACTCAGGCGGAACGCATGATATATGGCTAATGCATTCTGTATGTTATCTGCATGGCCTCAATACCAATCAATTTATTCTATTGTACTATAAATGTAAACTACTTGACAATATCTTAAAACTGATTTGATATAAAGTTAAGCAATAACTAAGCAGTAATTTAATAATGAAAAATAACAGTATAGCCTCGATATGCTCTGTGTAATCAAGTTCATTTATTTTTCATAATTAAGGAAATTCTCAGATAATTGGCGGCCTCTAAAGCGAAAACACAAAAATTCAAAGAGATTTTTCTCAATCCTGGGTGTTTGTGAGGTTATTTCCCTCTATAGGGCCTGTCTGTTACGATGCATCCATTTTTAAAGAAAACAAAACTTCCATCCCAAAAAAACGTATCATATCAGAATTATAATTGTTTTGAATGAAGTCTTATTTTATCAAAGATTTCCTTATACGTCGGACACGCTACAAACACAGGACTAGTGGTGGGGGGCCGTTCTCAGCTGGAAAATTTCACGGCCAACGTAAATAGAGGGCCCAAATTTGGCATTGAATCACTGTTTGGTTACATGCGCATTAAGACGTTCATTTGTACCTTCACTCCTAGGAGCACATCTAGATGTTAAAAATCTTTAATTATTACCTCTTGATAAAATTTATACTTAAGATAGGTGTTAATATGACTTTAAGCTAGTTTTATAGAAAAATTAGATCATAAACATGTTTAATTTAGCCATTTTAGCCTATTTTCTGATTTGGCCTAGCAGAGTAAAAAGACAACCTATTGAATCCGCGAGGCGATCGTCGTTGCTCTGCATAGTAGTCTGATATTGCAGGCCGCGAAACTGCTCAGGCTTTTGAGGCTCCAAGTGCCACAATGGCAGCGTGCGCCCTTCCATGGGCGGCTTCAAAATCTGCGCAGGCAGCGAGAAATGCCCTTCCAAGGGCTGGTCCAGGATCTGCGAAGGCAGCATGCGCCCTACCATGGGCAGCTCTAAAATCTGCGCAGGCAGCGAGAAATGCCCTTCCAAGGGCTGGTCCAGGGTCTGCGAAAAGCAGCGTGCGCCGTACCATGGGCGCCTCCAAAATCTGCGCAGGCAGCGAGAAATGCCCTTCCAAGGGCTGGTCCAGGGTCTGCGAAAAGCAGCGTGCGCCATACCATGGGCGCCTCCAAAATCTGCGCAGGCAGCGAGAAATGCCCTTCCAAGGGCTGGTCCAGGGTCTGCGAAAAGCAGCGTGCGCCATACCATGGGCGCCTCCAAAATCTGCGCAGGCAGCGAGAAATGCCCTTCCAAGGGCTGGTCCAGGGTCTGCGAAAAGCAGCGTGCGCCATACCATGGGCGCCTCCAAAATCTGCGCAGGCAGCGAGAAATGCCCTTCCAAGGGCTGGTCCAGGGTCTGCGAAAAGCAGCGTGCGCCATACCATGGGCGCCTCCAAAATCTGCGCAGGCAGCGAGAAATGCCCTTCCAAGGGCTGGTCCAGGGTCTGCGAAAAGCAGCGTGCGCCATACCATGGGCGCCTCCAAAATCTGCGCAGGCAGCGAGAAATGCCCTTCCAAGGGCTGGTCCAGGGTCTGCGAAAAGCAGCGTGCGCCATACCATGGGCGCCTCCAAAATCTGCGCAGGCAGCGAGAAATGCCCTTCCAAGGGCTGGTCCAGGGTCTGCGAAAAGCAGCGTGCGCCATACCATGGGCGCCTCCAAAATCTGCGCAGGCAGCGAGAAATGCCCTTCCAAGGGCTGGTCCAGGGTCTGCGAAAAGCAGCGTGCGCCATACCATGGGCGCCTCCAAAATCTGCGCAGGCAGCGAGAAATGCCCTTCCAAGGGCTGGTCCAGGGTCTGCGAAAAGCAGCGTGCGCCATACCATGGGCGCCTCCAAAATTTGCGCAGGCAGCGAGAAATGCCCTTCCAAGGGCTGGTCCAGGGTCTGCGAAAAGCAGCGTGCGCCATACCATGGGCGCCTCCAAAATCTGCGCAGGCAGCGAGAAATGCACTTCCAAGGGCTGGTCCAGGGTCTGCGAAAAGCAGCGTGCGCCCTACCATGGGCGGCTCCAAAATCTGTGCAGGCAGCGAGAAATGCCCTCCCAAGGGCTGGTCTAGGGTCCGCGCAGGAAGCGACGTCTGCACCATAGGCGGTAGCTCCATATGCTGACTGGATGCTATGCTGCCATGTTCCGCCCACTCTTGAATGCGTCGTCTTGTTGACCGCCCTGAATTTATTGATGCTACTTTAAGGGCGATGTCAGCATTTCCTTCCTCTGCGTCAAGCACATTAGATTCTGCTGAAAGGCGGGCTTCTTCCACACAGATTCTCGCCATTTCCTGCTCTTCGGCAAGTCGAGCCTTCTCCAAGGCTATCCTCGCCCTTTGTCTTGTAACCCTCAACTTGGATGAGGATGCCGCTAGCTGCGCCTCCAAATCTTGTTGGGTTCCCGAGAGGCTGCTGCTCTTTGAAGATGCCTTCGAAGGGTCTATGGCTCCAGATCCGGCTCGAAGGACCAATTTTGTAACGTCTTGATGGTACTGGAGGTGGTCCCCTCCGAAGAAGATGAAGATTTTTCCTTAATATAATTTTATTCCAAAGTTCCAGATACCTTTAATTATTCACATTAAACTAAATATCTTAATATTAAATATATTGTATATCTATCACCATACATGTTTATGATCTAAGTTTTTATATTATAATATTATTTCTAGATTACCTCAATAAAATATTACAAATTAATCTAATTAAAATTGAAGGAAACAAAAACATTTTTCATTACATAATTACAAATATCATTGTAAAGTTAAGATAACACCAAACAATATATCAATCCATCCAATCGACAAGGCATTATTCATTTACTCACTAGGCCAAATTGTTGTGTATTATTTCTACAAAGAGTTATAAGGAATATAATAATAATTAAATAAACGAAAACTTTACTTAAACACTCATAAAACTGTGCAAATAACTCAACCTAGAATAAGGGCTCTGTGATTGGTCAACCCTTTTCGACCAATACGAAAGTGCATTAATTTTTATGTTTTTTAAGCATTCTGTGATAGTGAAACAGCGTTTCGGTTGCATAAATTTGTTCAAATATTTCGTATCATTCCGTGACAAAAATATTTCATATTCTCTGAACACACTCCCCGACTGCGACACGGTGCAAATCCTTTCCGGTCTTTTCAGAAAATCGGCTAAAATGGCTAAATTAAACATGTTTATGATCTAATTTTTTTATAAAACTAGCTTAAAGTCATATTAACACCTATCTTAAGTATAAGTTTTATCAAGAGGTAATAATTAAAGATTTTTAACATCTAGATGTGCTCCTAGGAGTGAAGGTACAAATTAACGTCTAAATGTGTAGGCGCGTAACCAAACAGTGATTCAATGCCAAATTTGGGCCCTCTATTTACGTTGGCCGTGAAATTATCCAGCTGAGAACGGCCCCCCACCACTAGTCCTGTGTTTTGTAGCGCGTCCAACGTATAAGGAAATCTTTGATAAAATAAGACTTCATTCAAAACAATTTTAATTCTGATATGATACGTTAATTTGGGATGGAAGTTTTGTTTTCTTTAAAAATGGATGCATCGGAACAGACACGGCCTGTTGAGGTGATTAAATCAAATAAATAAAATAAAATCAAAGATCTGTTTTCAAGTCAATATTTAAAAAAATATTAATATATAAATAATACATCAACATAATAATGCTAATGAGACCTTATGATAACCTCTTTTTTGAGCTTCTTCTTCTCGCTGTAAATTTTTTACTACCTATATGTCTATCAGTCAGTAAACTTTGAGTATCAAAATCACCAATACCGTGGTTGGCCATATTGTTAGAAATAAAATTGATAGGTGTAAGGGTCGTTTTGTTTCTTCTCGAACTTTTGCCTGAAAATGTGTTAGTGTCCAATACCTGTTTTTTCTTGTTGTTTTCTTCAGAAAGTATAGGTGGCAACGAAACATTTCTATTCTTATGACTAGCACTTTTAATTACATCGCCTCCATGAGGTATACCTAAGGTACGGTTCTGTATTACTCTACTAGCTATAGGTTCTAATAAATGTGCGTGTTTATCAGAAGTATTTTTTTTCGCTTTTCTTTCGCAAACTTGATGTTTGTAACCAGACTTAATTCTAGAAGGGTCATTGGGGAGAGTTTGAAGATTGCTATAAATATGTTTTCTTGCGCCGGCAAGAGAAAATAAAGATTCCGCACTGTTATCTCTAGTTTGTATACCAATTCCATTCATGTTTGTGTGGGGTAATGACACGAAATCGGGACTCATGTTTCTCCGCCTCCATTTTGAAGAGGTTATCTCAGATTTGATGATGGTAGATGATCTATTTCCATTTAGGTAATTGTATGATGGTAAATTCTTGCCCATGGGAGTGATATGAAGTAATGTGTCTATATCTTCAATTAAGCTCTTAGCGCTAGATTTACTTCTTGATTTATTCGGAGAAAATTGTCGACGCGCTTCTTTCGTTGTTTTGTCAATGGATTTCAAAGGAATAAGTTTTTGACTATTCAGATCTTGGCATGAGTTATTATTCACAGAAGTTTTCGGAATTTTCTTTAGTTCCACATCACTGTCGTATTGCAGGGCTAACACTTCCTCTTCGGTATCGTAAGGATCATCATAATCCAAGTGATGTAATCCACCACAACTTCGACCAACAATCCTAAAAAATAATTTTAAAAATAAACTTCAATACCATTCTATTGTAGTTTTGAATTGATCACAATTTACCGCACATTATATATATTAAAATGCCTCATCAAAGTTACCAAATATGTTTAAGAAAAAAGGAAACATTTTCAAGAAAATAAGTATTTTTAGACTACACTGCGGATTTAAAACATAAAATCACACAAATATAAAAAAAACCAATGTAAATTATTTTTAAAAACAGATTTACAGATTATTTTCATTTCACGCAAAGTCATTTTTACTGACAAATAAAACTTTCACCGATGGAGTTTAAAAATTGCCCAAACATTTAGTTGACGTAATTTATGGACGACTCAGGAATTATCATTAACATTTATTTAAAGAAACAACAGGTATATAAATAAATTTAAATACAGCAGCCGTTGTGCCATAATAAGCAAAACAGCATATGTATTCTTTCTTCTATTGCTTGATACCCTGGTGAGAAAACAGAAATTCAAAGTAATTTTTCTCCTGTTTTATTAGGCCTCATGGCCTGTTAAGGTGGTTAAATAAAAAAAATATACATAATAAAATGAAGTAATTATGCGTATTGCTATCCAAAAAAAAGGTTTTAAATAATTACTTTTTCCTTTTAATATTATATTTGTACCTGAGAGGCAAAAAGACAAAAAATTACTGAAATGCATCTCCTGAAAAAAACAATGATTTTAAAGGTGAGGCGAGGCTTCTTAGCTCTCAGGTGCAGATATTATAGGTATTGTATTCAGAATACCTTAAATGGGGAAATGTCGCCTTCCACTGATTACACTCATCTATCAAATGTTTTTGAGTAACTTTAGGCCCTGGCTCATTATACAAAGTTCTCTGAATCTTCTCCCACTCTTCGGCGACCATTTTAGTTCCTTCCGAGTCTGCCCAGGAAAACACGGAACTTGCACTGCTGTCGCTTCCTTCCAATTCCATAAAATCGGGAGAATCTGAAATCGGGTTTTATTATTAAATGGGAGTTACATTTACTTTTGACATTGCTTATGATGTACATGGCATATATTTCATCAAGTGGATTTTCTTTCATTGACTATTTATATTAGTTTGGATCAGGCAGGATACATCTGGTGTGGACCAAAGGAATCTTTTGGGCATGTGCCTGCGATGACAAGAAAACCACGGAAAGCTCATCATGGAGAAGTTGGACTATTGATGGACATCAACAGTCTTCCGATCAACTTGAAGAGTATTCGGTATTTTGTATCCAATTTTTCTCGAGGATTATAAATAACTTTTTAGATTTACAAAGTAAAAAATTAAGTCAAATGGTCACATGAAATCAGATGTTTTATTATCGGTACATGGATAACTTAAACCACAGTAAGAACAAATATTTAATTGGCTTAACTGTACCTACAGGGCCCATATTTGCAATGTTCCCTGTATTGCCAATACCATGGGCTTTTTTGTCAATACATTATATACCTTAAAAAAGCTTTACAATTATAAAAACACATTGTTGGTTCCAAGCTCCAAAAATTAAACTAAATTCTTGAATATAAAGCTAATTTAATTTGAAAGCATGTGATATTTGAAAGGGTACATCCATAAAAACCTGTAACATCTTCCTTATTCTAGCTGAGTAAGAAATATTTTAATTTTGAGTCCAACAACATGCATATCGTAATTTAAAAAAAGGTTTTATGGCAGAATTTACTTAAAATTCAATGGCACATTTATGAACAGACAAAGAATATTACTTCTGGTTAAAAAAAGTAGGATAAATAGTAATAAATGAATACCTGTTCCTGTGTCACTTAGAGAAGGCCAATCTGTTTTGTAAAACATATCTTGAAACCTTTGCGATTGTGCACTAGATGTGGTAGAGTTATATCGGAACCGGGTTTTTGAAATTTACTGCTTCGCTGTTGTTAGAACTAATTTCTTCACCAAAACTGTTTCCTGGTGATTCACATATCGCCTCAGGCAGTTGCCTGCTAAATGGAAGAACAATCTTTTCCGTAGGGACTAAATTCCTTCTCCTTCCAGACATTTTATTAAAATTCATTAACCCACTGGTAAAAATATGCTTTAGTACTAGGTGATGCACTTTACCAGAACATTTAAAAATTCACGGTACATCAAAAACATTAAAATATTTCCCTGTTGCTTGGAAAACTGAAAGATTTTTTTATTATTCTGTTTTATTGATCACAAGTCTCAAGCATAAAAAC
>JAGVSP010004895.1:0-2500 GCA_022494985.1 Micrasema minimum
CCCCCCCCCCCCCCCCCCCCCCCCCCCCCCCCCCCCCCCCCCCCCCCCCCCCCCCCCCCCCCCCCCCCCCCCCCCCCCCCCCCCCCCCCCCCCCCCCCCCCCCCCCCCCCCCCCCCCCCCCCCCCCCCCCCCCCCCCCCCCCCCCCCCCCCCCCCCCCCCCCCCCCCCCCCCCCCCCCCCCCCCCCCCCCCCCCCCCCCCCCCCCCCCCCCCCCCCCCCCCCCCCCCCCCCCCCCCCCCCCCCCCCCCCCCCCCCCCCCCCCCCCCCCCCCCCCCCCCCCCCCCCCCCCCCCCCCCCCCCCCCCCCCCCCCCCCCCCCCCCCCCCCCCCCCCCCCCCCCCCCCCCCCCCCCCCCCCCCCCCCCCCCCCCCCCCCCCCCCCCCCCCCCCCCCCCCCCCCCCCCCCCCCCCCCCCCCCCCCCCCCCCCCCCCCCCCGCCCCCCCCCCCCCCCCCCCCCCCCCCCCCCCCCCCCCCCCCCCCCCCCCCCCCCCCCCCCCCCCCCCCCCCCCCCCCCCCCCCCCCCCCCCCCCCCCCCCCCCCCCCCCCCCCCCCCCCCCCCCCCCCCCCCCCCCCCCCCCCCCCCCCCCCCCCCCCCCCCCCCCCCCCCCCCCCCCCCCCCCCCCCCCCCCCCCCCCCCCCCCCCCCCCCCCCCCCCCCCCCCCCCCCCCCCCCCCCCCCCCCCCCCCCCCCCCCCCCCCCCCCCCCCCCCCCCCCCCCCCCCCCCCCCCCCCCACCCCCCCCCCCCCCCCCCCCCCCCCCCCCCCCCCCCCCCCCCCCCCCCCCCCCCCCCCCCCCCCCCCCCCGCCCACCCCCCCCCCCCCCCCCCCCCCCCCCCCCCCCCCCCGCCCCCCCCCCCCCCCCCCCCCCCCCCCCCCCCCCCCCCCCCCCCCCCCCCCCCCCCCCCCCCCCCCCCCCCCCCCCCCCCCCCCCCCCCCCCCCCCCCCCCCCCCCCCCCCCCCCCCCCCCCCCCCCCCCCCCCCCCCCCCCCCCCCCCCCCCCCCCCCCCCCCCCCCCCCCCCCCCCCCCCCCCCCCCCCCCCCCCCCCCCCCCCCCCCCCCCCCCCCCCCCCCCCCCCCCCCCCCCCCCCCCCCCCCCCCCCCCCCCCCCCCCCCCCCCCCCCCCCCCCCCCCCCCCCCCCCCCCCCCCCCCCCCCCCCCCCCCCCCCCCCCCCCCCCCCCCCCCCCCCCCCCCCCCCCCCCCCCCCCCCCCCCCCCCCCCCCCCCCCCCCCCCCCCCCCCCCCCCCCCCCCCCCCCCCCCCCCCCCCCCCCCCCCCCCCCCCCCCCCCCCCCCCCCCCCCCCCCCCCCCCCCCCCCCCCCCCCCCCCCCCCCCCCCCCCCCCCCCCCCCCCCCCCCCCCCCCCCCCCCCCCCCCCCCCCCCCCCCCCCCCCCCCCCCCCCCCCCCCCCCCCCCCCCCCCCCCCCCCCCCCCCCCCCCCCCCCCCCCCCCCCCCCCCCCCCCCCCCCCCCCCCCCCGCCCCCCCCCCCCCCCCCCCCCCCCCCCCCCCCCCCCCCCCCCCCCCCCCCCCCCCCCCCCCCCCCCCCCCCCCCCCCCCCCCCCCCCCCCCCCCCCCCCCCCCCCCCCCCCCACCCCCCCCCCCCCCCGCCCCCCCCCCCCCCCCCCCCCCCCCCCCCCCCCCCCCCCCCCCCCCCCCCCCCCCCCCCCCCCCCCCCCCCCCCCCCCCCCCCCCCCCCCCCCCCCCCCCCCCCCCCCCCCCCCCCCCCCCCCCCCCCCCCCCCCCCCCCCCCCCCCCCCCCCCCCCCCCCCCCCCCCCCCCCCCCCCCCCCCCCCCCCCCCCCCCCCCCCCCCCCCCCCCCCCCCCCCCCCCCCCCCCCCCCCCCCCCCCCCCCCCCCCCCCCCCCCCCCCCCCCCCCCCCCCCCCCCCCCCCCCCCCCCCCCCCCCCCCCCCCCCCCCCCCCCCCCCCCCCCCCCCCCCCCCCCCCCCCCCCCCCCCCCCCCCCCCCCCCCCCCCCGCCCCCCCCCCCCCCCCCCCCCCCCCCCCCCCCCCCCCCCCCCCCCCCCCCCCCCCCCCCCCCCCCCCCCCCCCCCCCCCCCCCCCCCCCCCCCCCCCCCCCCCCCCCCCCCCCCCCCCCCCCCCCCCCCCCCCCCCCCCCCCCCCCCCCCCCCCCCCCCCCCCCCCCCCCCCCCCCCCCCCCCCCCCCCCCCCCCCCCCCCCCCCCCCCCCCCCCCCCCCCCCCCCCCCCCCCCCCCCCCCCCCCCCCCCCCCCCCCCCCCCCCCCCCCCCCCCCCCCCCCCCCCCCCCCCCCCCCCCCCCCCCCCCCCCCCCCCCCCCCGCCCCCCCCCCCCCCTCCCCCCCCCCCCCCCCCCCCCCCCCCCCCCCCCCCCCCCCCCCCCCCCCCCCCCCCCCCCCCCCCCCCCCCCCCCCCCCCCCCCCCCCCCCCCCCCCCCCCCCCCCCCCCCCCCCCCCCCCCCCCCCCCCCCCCCCCCCCCCCCCCCCCCCCCCCCCCCCCCCCCCCCCCCCCCCCCCCCCCCGCCCCCCCCC
>JAGVSP010004896.1:0-29382 GCA_022494985.1 Micrasema minimum
CCAACTGTTTTCTACACAGTGGAAAATACAAAAATAGGTTGTATTTTAGCTTAGCTTAGCTCTTCTTTCAGATGGATACAATGTTTTAATTATGTTGCTCTTTTATTTTGAGATCGGATTTTCCTTGAAATATCGGATATTCTGAAGAGCCTTCGCTAAGAATTGTTCCTCCTTCCCTTAGTCAGCTAGTTATAATTACCGAGAACGTGAGGTACTCGAAAGGTCCTCGTGAAGTACGGCGCTAGCGAAGTTCGAGAAAAGCTTCCTCAGCGAATTTTCCAGAACGTTTCTAGTTGCTCTTGAAATATTGCACTCTTGTTGGCAGTCTTTTCATCACGTCAACTATTAAATATAAAGGAATATTTTTATTTGAGCAAATAAATACGTCAAAGCTTACAAACTGGAACGGACTAGAGTCATTAAACTATTTCGGCGAATTGTCATATTGTGGCGTAATTACGTCGTGGAAAAAATGGTCAAAGCGCCAAACACAAAAATAACAGCAATTTTCCGATGTTGACACGTCGCTAATCCCCGAGGACTTGTCGCTCGAGTAACGCGCACGCTTTTCTATTATTTAAAACTTTCTACGCGCTGAAGGAAAACTGTCGGCGGAAGTTCGGAAAGTTTAGGCGGGCACTTTTGAAAAGAGAAGTGACGGTTGTAAAAGTTGTCACGAACTTGTTTATCGGGTGTTCGATGCCGGTCGTGAGTGGAATAGTGAATGTAGCGCGTGTTCCAGCACGTGAGTCCAGGTAGCGCGGCTGTAGGGACGGCGGCTTACCACGGAGGACAGAGTGCAACTAGCAGTCTGCTGGTGACAGTGGCAGCACTGCCGCCCGCGGGGTATCCCCCCCACAGCGGCCCTAGCTAATATTAGCCCCCTAGCTCGCGCAGTGGCGGCGCGCGGCGGCGGCGGCGGCCGACTTTCCCGACCGCGCGGCACATGCTGCTTGGTGTACAACAGCTGTTGTTGTTACGGGCTACACCTCGCACCTCTGCACTCGGACACTTCACGCATTTCAGCGATTATCAAGAAAATATGTTCATTGAATGCGTATTTTTAAAATATTTTTTATGACAGCACATAATTTTTAGACATAATTGAACGATGTTTTTTTATGATTTTCTTTAACAACTAATGAAAATTAGGCCTGCCCCCATTTGATGCAAGATCTTCATTTTTTTTTACAATTTTCTTATTATTTTACAAAAAGAGTTTCCATAATTCATAGTCGCCTGTTGAATTATTATTCGTCGTCCGAATAATATTACGAACCATTCCTAATAATATCAATCTATGTTTTGATACTTTTGTCAAAACGCTTAGTATTTTTTTTTAAATTAAAAGGAAACATTTGAGTTATTATGATATACCTACTCAAATATTTCAATTTTGGCGTTTCTTTCAAAAAATAATAAAAATGTAGTGTGTAATAGTACAAAAATAATGCAGTCTCAAGATTTACATAAAAATATATCGCAAACATTAAAAAAAGAGTTTTGGTGCGGTTAGTAACACATTTTCAACATTCCTTTTCATTTTTTTATAGAATAAATCGAAATTGATGAGATAAAACGTTGAATATAATAATATCCAAAATGACATTTTTTTATTGTTTTTATCGTTTTGCCATTTCTGGACGCGCGCCACTGCTTGCAATAGGTTATGGGCCTCAAGCACAGCGCACAGCTGTCGCGCGATATACCTCACACATGTTCTAATGTGCTCCGTACCTACTAGGTACCCAGTACTAGGGATGCGTGTAACTTCATTTTGGAAATAAACGAATAAAACATAATCGATTAAAAAAACCAACCGATTTTTTACCAATGTTATTGGCGTCGAGATATTTGTATTTTTATAACAATAATTGCGTTCGTGTAATCCTAAATAATAAAGTACTTTCAATTGTTTTATTAGTTACTACTTGGGAAAATAATTTCCCCAAGGCTGAAAACTTGTCAAATTTAGTATACAACACAAAATGTACAAAAATACTAATGAAAAACTTTTAGTTGTCTGAACGGACGATAATTTTACGTGATAACGCCACGCCATAAGAAAACATTGATGAAAAATAGCATACTTTTATTAATTGAATTGAATTATTATTACGGAATTATCATTATTTTGTATAATTATCATTAATTATCATTATTTGTACAAAGCAGGAGATAATTGAAAAATTACAATTTTTTCCTTAAATTAACATTTTTTTGTTTTTTCTTATTGTGTGCTGCTGCTGTCTCTCCCTTCTAATTGGACGCATCGGCCAATGGAGTGGAAGAGAGATAGATGCGTCACAAAACAAACGCCGAGGCCGATCGTGCCTCTATATCGCTTGTTCCGCGCTCTCGCTTGCACACTTGGCTCAGGCGAAACGTGACAATAAGTCATGCTTTTTCGTGTGTGCAGCCGGCGCTCATCGATTTATTAGACGTTATCATGTCAAAAAAGGTAATATACAATATAATCTGTGTAATATTAATATATCAGTACAGTATAAGTCAAATCGTCATTCAGCACATCATAGATTTTGGGGTCAGTTTCACTTTTTTTCATCTAGAAATTTAATGCAAAAGTGTTATTTTTTATCAAAATTTAATTATGTACTTTATTTGTTGGTACTGAAATTCGGATTAAATTTTATTTGTTGGAAGAGAAGACAGCAGTATTATAAAAGAGCCCTTTATTTATACGAAAACGGCGCAGTATAAATTATCCATAATGATAATAATAATAACGGGTGAGGCAACTTCACGTATCAACTACATACCGTACCATCATCAGGTAATGGATGTTCGGCTAGCTAAGTGATATTCAACGAATGTCCCTTGAGGGCTTTTCTAGGGTATTCGGTTCTAGATTCAACTGTTGTCAATCCATGTATAATTTAGGGGGTAAATTGACATAAAAGAAGACACAAGACAAGACAGAAGTTGACAACTGACTGCTTAGTTTGAAAGCATTTTGTGGAATTATTGTTCTCTCCATCCACGGGGAGCGGATGTGGAATTAAAAAAAATATTCATCATAATCTTCGAAAATTCATACATTTATTGTTTTCATGTAAAAATGCACAGTAATAATATCACGTAAACAACATAAAAAAAAATCAAAACCTTAGAGGTGATGAGGTTCCAAGGTTCAAAAAAATTCAGAAAAAATAATAATGAATTTGAATGAATACACGAATAAATAAATGATGAATGATCGTAAATCCTTCAGGGCGGTTTTAACATTTAAACACCGATGTGTAATAAAAATAACAATAATAAATTCTGATAATTTATGTAGCGCCGTTTTTCCGGCATATCATCTCAAGGGCGCTTTACAACTTAGGTCTCATAGGATTATAGAGTGGAGAAATCTACTAAACTTTTTCGCAAAATCATTAACCTTAATTACTGATATCAGATGGAAGCTGGCATTTCAATAGTCCATGCGCTCTGTAGCTGCAAGATGACCTGGATTCTAGACTCTATCTGCTATCAATAGAATTAGTATGTCACTTGTATCGCGTTTTTAGTTTTTTTTTTTTTTTTTTTTTTTTAGTGTTCTTTATTAAGAAAATAAAACATAACATTAGAAAAAACAAAAATAATGCCGTCCCGATAAACCGCAATTTTGCCGTTTGTCATCGGGAGCCATTAGCAAAAAATAAATTTAACATAGAAATACAACAAAAATAAAAAAGTTCACAAAATATACATAAAAGGAATAGAGATAATGCAATGGTGAATCTATATATATAAATTATGGTACATCAATATAGAAAAGTTCTATCTTCCAACCAAACCCTTAGAATAGAAATAATTTTATTTGCATTATTGCATGATTTAAGTTCATAGGGCAACATATTAAAATATTTTGGGAATTAAGTATTCTAGAGTTCTCTGCCCCGTACTTATTTTTTGTTTTGGGCACAATTAATCCCTCCTCCATGGATGTGAATCTAGTTGTATATGTGTGATATAATTTATTTTTTATATGTGTTATCAGACATATTTTGACAAATGATTCTATTCCACAGTAATCCCTTCACAGGTAATACTTTTAAATATTTAAACATTGTTGGAACATTATGTCTTTGACTAAATATATTTGGTGGTACAATTAATTTGGCAAGGGCATTTTGAACGTTTTGAACATGTTTGACGTTAGTTGCACATGTGTGCCCCAAGCAGTGATGCCATATCTTATAACTGATTCCCGAGAGACAAGTATATCAATTTTAAAGTAGGTAGAGGAACAAAAATTTTAATTTAAATATTTGTCCAACAACAGATCTTAAACGTTTACAAGTATTTAAGGGTTTGGATATTCCATTTAAAGAAGCAGTCAATGGTTATGCCCAAATACATATATTCATTAACAATCTCTATGTTATCACATGAGCAAGTTCTACAGTTATTGGCAACATGAAGGCAGTCAAAATTATGAGATTTTATCATAGGCAACATAGCAATTTTAGCGTGTGGCGATCTTATGTGCATTAATTTAGTTTTTTTTGAATTTTATAATGAGTCCCGCATCGTGACACCAATTCTGCAGATTATAAAAGTCTTGTTGTAACATTTCATTACAATCATGCAGATCCTCATCAGAAATTACTAATGCAGTGTCGTCCGCATAGACGTAATATTTTACATGTAAAAAGATGTTCCTTATAAAGGAAACATAAATTATGTATAGAATAGGTCCCAATACGGATCCTTGCGGAACCCCAGCATTATATCTCTTAACTCACTTTTAAAGCCATCGATATTAACAGTCATGGAGCGATTAGACAGATAATTCTCAAATAAATGTAATACTGGGCCCCTTTATACCTATTATTTTTTTAAATATTTTAACAATTTGGAGTGATTAATAGTATCAAAAGCCTTAGAAAAATCAATAAACAAGACCAATACATGTTTTCTGTTATTTAACTCATTATTTATCTGATTGGAAAACTTTTGAAGAAGAGTTTCGGTGCTTTTGCCTTTCTGGAACCCATATTGGTTGGATCAATAATTTCAAAATGATGAAGATATTTAGTTAATTTTGAGAATATATATTTTTCAAGGATTTTTTTCAACAGCAGGTAGGATACTAATAGGTCTATAGTTACCTATACCGAGTGGTCTCCCCCTTTATAAATTGGTCTAATTACACTACATTTTAACTTCTGGGAATTCTCCCCTTGCAGTATTATAGTATTAATCAAATGAGTTACAATAGGTCCCAGCAAGTCTACATGTTTCTTTACATCAGCCATTCGAAATCAAATCAGCACCAGGTGCTTTAGAATTTTTTATATGTTTAATTATATTTACAATTTCTGATAATTTAGCTTTCGGTAAATAAAAAACTTTGGGAAGTTCTACAGGCTCTGGTCCAGCATTTTTTTCATTACAAATGTGAATCATTTGGGATACATTTTCAGAGAAGTATTTAACAAAATCATTAGAAACATTTACAATACAATTATCTTTGTTGTTTCCAAAGTATCTTTTTATAACTTCATCGCAATTGGTTTTAGATTTTCTGCCCAAAATTTGTTACATTCCTCCCATGTTTTCTTAATGTCTTTAAAGCAGTTTTTAAATTTCTCATTGTAAAAAGTAATTTTGGATTTCGTAATTTTTTTTGTTCAAAATTATTACGTAATTTTTTGTAATTTTCATTTTTAAAAAAATATTGCCAGGTGTAACCTTTCCATCGCCTATATAAGATATCTCTTTGTTTTATTTTCTGTAAAATCTCGTCATTCATCCAATATTTTAACAGCGTTTGGTCTTTTTTTATTTTTATTAGAGATTGGAACTAAACAATCTTTATACAATTTTTCAAAAATATCACAAATATTACTATACAATATTTCACAATCATTAACATTGAGAAGGGCATTCCAATCACATTTTACTATTTTATTATCTAAGCGTTTTTGAGATAGAGCATATATGGGTTTTTTAGAATCTATATATTTAATGCTGTCATTATTACTAAAATCGAATTGGAAGCTAATGGCTGTCGTGTAATGATCAGCTATAAGATAATCACATACACAAGATCGTATATTAGTGGTTCTCTTACTTTGATTCAGGACTCTTTTCTCTATAGCTGTGTACCTTAAGTAAATATGGTCTATGCATGATTTAGTTACAACATTTCCAACAAACAGCCTCCCTAGTTACGTCAGAGATACATTTTAACCAAAAAATTATTAGTAAGAATATTCTCATACGAGATGGTAATCGGGTCTCCTTCGTTTAATAAATTCAAAATTAATGTCCCCCAAAAATAGAATATTATCATTTTATATTAATAGTACTTTCAAAAATGATGAAATTTCTGTTAAAAAACCCTGTTTACTGAGGTTAGGTGCTATATATATGGCAAGGATATGGATATATTATTATTTGGTAACGTTAAGGTTCCAAATACATTCTCGAAATAAAGTGGATTGCAATACTCTTTGAGTAAACTTAAACTATTACTAATATATAAACATTATTCCGCCCCCCAATTTATTATTTCTGCAGAAATGAAATGCATTATAGTCCTGTATATTATAATAACAGATTTCATTACCTTAATTGCCGTTTCACAGAGCATTAAGACATCAACATACTGCAAGCAATTTTTAAATATACATTGAAAATATCCCAATATTTACATAATGAACGAATATTTAGTTGAACGCAAACAATATTATTTCCATTAGATTTGTCAACCTTATTTTTTATGTCAATAAAAATCTTCTAAATTATTAACTCTTATAAAGTCTATATCGCTCTCGTAATCAAGTAAAATCCTTTTTAATTTAATTTGTACGTGGGTGAAGCTGAGTTCCAACCGTCCATGTGCTTTGTAGTAGCTGCAAGACGAATTGGAGTTCAGTATACTTTCGCCGACGTATATATTTAATATCGTTTCTTAAATAAATCGTTGTCTCAGATCCTTTATTCATAAATTGGGAATGGAATTAATTAAGAAGACCGAATGTACAGCGCCCTTGAGGTGATTTCTCACAAAAATGGCGCTTAAGGGGAAACGATCCGAAACGATCCGAAATAGGGTTAGGCGTTTTGGGTTTTTTAAATGTGTAATTACTTTAAATTTCTATGATAAAAAGATAAAAAATGGTTTTTTGTTACTCAACATAATGATGTTTCCTGTGATTAAAAATCTCTTTCTCTTAAATACTAAATTTAATTACGTCACAAAAAAATAGCGAATTTTATGAAAAACTCTCGAATAGCGTTGTGGCGTTTGAGCCGGCGTTTTTTTATTAGTATGACACCTCATTTCTAAAGAATACCAGTTTATAAAAAATATAATTATTCATCCTGTAATCAAAAATAATGGCAAAAAACAATTTTAGTTTTTCCGCAATATACGTTGTCGAAAAACAGACGCTATTTTTTTGAAGATTTTTTCATACAAATTACTATTGTAAGATTTTTGTTCGAAAAATCAGTAGCCGATTCAAAATTCAAAAGTCATTCGCCATTCGGCTGTCGGACGGGAAGGTCACGTCCGTTGGTCCTAAAATTCAAATGCGTATACGTACACAAACATCAGGTGTTTTTAACCATTGGTGATAAAATCAAGTATTTTTATGTTATATTTTATTGATAGAAAACAACAAAAATTTAATGTTTTTATATTATTCTGTCAGTTTTTTCCTTCTTCCAGCTACAAGAATCTTTATATGCTATTACTACTTTTCCTTATCCCGCACCCAACGGTACAGCAAGTACAGTGTTTATTGACCATTTTTATTACACGGAGAAGTGTTCTTTATTGAGAAAATAAACATAACATCAGAAAACTAAAAAATAATGCCGTCCCGATAAACCGCAATTTTGCCGTTTGTCATCGGGAGCCATGAAGGTAGGATGATCAGTCTTACGCTTCAGTACCAGTCCAAGGTATCGCACATAAAATATTAATATGAAAATAACATGTAAATAAATATTTCATCTTGACGGGAATCAAACCCGCGAACTCATGCACGGTAGCCAAATGCGCTACCACTATGTTACGAGGCGGACATAGGGAGCATACGGACTCGCACAATTCCCGAAAGATATATATTCTATTTGTAGAATGCCGAATCACTTTTTATTTTTTTTTAAGTTTAATAATTATCATCACCATTACATAATTTCTTCCCATGTAGAGCATTTGGATTTTTTAAATTCCGAAATGGCGGGCGCACCTTTTTTTCATAAAATAATGTTAGGTATCGTTTTAAGGGTTTTTAAGGGTCCTGATTTCGAATCTTGCGTTAATTTTTTATTCCAAGATGGCGGATGTAACTTTTTATCATAAAATGATGTGGGGTATCGTTTAAAGGGTTTTTTAAGGGCCCTGATTACGAATCTAGCGTTTATTTTTAAATCCAAGATGGCGGCCGCCACTTTTTTTCATAGAATGATGTCGCGTATCGTTTAAAGGGTTTTCCGGGGCCCTGATTTCGAATCTAGCGTTTATTTTCGGATTCAAGATGGCGGACGCAACTTTTTTTTCATAAAATGATGTTGGGTATCGTTTTAATGGTTTTTATGGGCTCTGATTTCGAATATAGCGTTTATTTTTAGATCCAAGATGGCGGACGCAACTTTTTTTCATAAAATGATGTTGGATATCGTTTTAATGGTTTTTATGGGCTCTGATTTCGAATATAGCGTTTATTTTTGGATTCAAGATGGCGGACATAACTTTTTTTCATAAAATGCTGTTGGGTATCGTTTTAATGGTTCTCGGGGGCTCTGATTTCGAATTTAGCGTTTATTTTCAGATCCAAGATGGTTGAAGTAAATTTTTTTCATAAAATGATGATGAATATCATTTTTAGGTAACGAGGTATGGACAAAAACGGAATACGAGGAAATATAAAAATACTTCTACAAGACTATCTATACACTAAAGGAAAATGAAAGTAAAAATGAACAAAACCCCAAGTGACGAGAAGACTCTAGAAACCGGAGTCGCCCAAGGGTTAATTCTAGGACCAAATGAGAATTTAATTTATACCAATAGTCAAAAAAAATTAACCCAAGATTGCGAAATGTATTTGTTTGCAGATGATACAGCCTTAATAATGGCGAGTGATGATGCATTTAATAATGAGGTAATGAGGTCATAAGCCCTGTAAACGCCTAGATATCCATATTCCCTTCCAAACTTTATCGTCTCTGTTGAGATGTCGAATTGTAATTATTAGCCCGTAATGGATGAAATCCAGTTTTTGTCTACAAGTATTTGGACACAGTCAAAATGTTGTTTATTTTATTATTGATTGATTGAATATCCATATTCCCGAATTTAGAAGAAAAAATCTACTTTATCTTTGTAGAGATATAAAAATGAAATATAGACGAACTCCCGTCACGGAATAAACCCAGATTTGTATACAAGTATTTGAACACACACCCAAAATGTTGAAAGACTAATTAAAATGGGAATTCATCATCATATGGTCCTGTTGTGTTTTCCGTTACCCGTTGGATTTAGTTATATATTTTTGATGTTATTGAAATCAAAACCTAGTGAGACACCTGACAGCAGAATGTGAATGGGATGCATTTGTTGTATAGAATTTAAAATTTAGATCTGAATATATTTTACTGCAATACGGTTGTAAAAGTGTTTATAGGAGTAAAATGTGTAAATAAATCATTCGATCCTTTTGGTACAGGTCTTCCAGGGCCTAGATTACCAACAATTAATTATACACATCGCAGTTGTGACGCATATATGTAGGTAGTATGTATATTATCAATTGTCGTTTATTCGTGTGTCACGCGTTATGTTTTTTTCGACCCCTGAAACTGAGAGTGTGTGCGTGTACACCGTTTGCAAATGTATGAGTAGCGGAAAATACCGAAATTCGAGCACCGAGCATTCGTACTAAGAACCTTAATAAATTTATCCTAAAACAAATAAATAAATGAGAGTGAATTCATCTTGTTGTGCCTTGGAGGATGAAGGACTTGGATTTGTGCTTTGCGGCAGATGATTTAAAAATAACAATTAATAAAAGTTCATTCATAACAACGTTGTAAAAATATTTAACTTGTCGTTATTTAGTTATCAACGGTCACAACACTATTGTCATTATTGTCACACATGTGTTCCGGGCTCCCACTAGGCGAATCAACAAACGTTCAACTCGTACTGTATCGATAAATGCAAAACCCGAATAATAATAATAAATTATACCGATAATTTGTCAGTTCTTATCAAAGAAAATAGGCTGGGAACTAAGAAGGAATATGAGATTTTTGTTAAGCACTTAAAAAGTTTTGAGACAAATATTTTCAGTCTTAATTTTTATTTATAAAATCCTCAAACCGGCATTCTTCTGTTTTGGCAATTATTAATGTGACGCGTACGAGTGTTTCGATCATGGTAGAAAGAAAAAGACAGACAGACTCGAAGTAAAGCGCTTTCTCTCTCTCTACGCGCCGCGTGACGTCAGACATGGTCAGACGTTCGGTTTACTCTTATTTATTAACCATTTAAAAAATAACTGCGCCTATCGTCTTTCATTTAAATTTATTAGCCAATAACAAAAGTTCTAGATAATTTTGTCAATTTTTTTCAAAAATACGATAATAAATCTAAAAACTACTATCTCATAGGCGGTTTACATTTTAGTAAACATTTTTTGGCCTCATTTTGTACCACTTGAGGATCCTACCTTCAGAATTAAGTGGCCATCTTGTGTCAAACCTCCATGGTAGCAGTTTTCAATATTATTAGTTCCAGTTTCAGCCGCAACATCAATAATTTGTTACTGGACAACGCAGGTAGGTACTATACACCTATTTATTTAAAAACGTTCAAAAAAAAATAAAATCAACGCATTGTTTTATTTGTTGACCACGTGAGACCATGGCACAACGTGCTACTATCAATTATCAATCGCTCCCCTGCTATCTGTCCCTGCTCCACTTGAGGTTTTCACACGCGATGGACGGAGACAACCCGTCATCAAAAAAATAATCCTAGTGTTAATCACTCTTCTTTTCCATTTACTCCTAATAGCAATCTTATCGAGTGCGAGGGAGACTAGTTTAATTTGCATGTGGTAATTTGTCTACGCATGTCACAGCAGTGGTAAACTAGGACAGGCGAAAATACATCTGGACAGTACGGGAAATTGGAAAATAAAAAAACATTTTGCTTTAAGAAATACTATGTTCTTAAGAGGGAACGATGCCACGCGACTTGCGGCCGTTTAACAATAATAATAATCAGCTAACTTATATAGCGCCATTTTTGTGAAAAATCACCTCAAGGGCGCTTTAAAATCAAACATACTGTCTAACCTAAGCTCCTAGCGGTAGATTATTATCTGTAACTTGAGCAGACTAGGGCAATTATCCATTCTGTGAATTTGTGAAATTAAAAAATATTTGTTTCCGCAATTGACGAGTATATATTTAATCGTATAATCTTAACTCCATATCGTATACTCCATATAATCGTATTTCTAGATTTTATCCCTGGAAAGTAGCACTAGAGACTAGTGCAATGTTTTTTTAGACTTCTTAAATATCGACCCGAAGCGTGTTTGCATCGTCTAATTTTTTTAATGTTTTATTTTGAAAACATAAGACGATACAAACAAGCTTCTGGTCAGAATCTAAAACGTTTGTAAAAATCATTGCTCCAGTGCTAAATTCCAGGGAGAAAATTGAGGACTACGGTTGTATGAGGTAACGGCCTTGGAAAACGTGACAGCGCATGTTCTTAAAAATATACCAAAAATTTAAATTACAACAGATTGATATCATTGATTACAACACGTGTCATTTAAAAAAGTGGGGTTTAGTTATCTCATGAAAGATGAACCTTACACCCTCTATTAGGTAAAAAATGTATGAACTTACCAACATCAATAAAGCGTATTTATTAATATGTGCAACTTCAATAATGTTGTGTTTGGAATTCCATAAAAAAATGTAATTCTATGTTCAGAGATCAAAAAGGAAAGATTTGTGTTGCAATTCTTATGTATGTCAATTCAGACAAGAAAGAGTGGTGTAAATAAATAAACTTTAAAGATTTTTGGAACTTCTTCTTCTTCTCTATCGACCACGTTCGCTCCTATGTGGAGCATGTGGCCATCATATAGATCCGTCATCATTTGTATCATCGAACCTGGAGTTTCATTGAAGAGGGCAGGAGTAGAAGACGCGACACCTCCCAAAGACGACATAGCAACAATTTAGGGATTTGGATTTATTAACAGTCACAAAGCTTCGAAAAAGATATTATGTACCTACGTTTTCTATTTTCAAGGGATTATTTTAAAAAAGTGTACGAATTCTTATTTTATGTAATTTTTTCAGTTTTCAATATACATAAAGGTGGTAGAAAAATAATTTTAAAAAAATTCCTAGGGAGATAGAGGGACAGTTTTTATTTCATTGTCTATCTTTTCCGTAAAAAAATTAAAGACCAACTTTGCGGCCGCAATAAGTGCGGGCGAACTTTCGAAATATATCTATATGTATTTAGTACAAAACCTTCGAAGAAGAATCCTACTTCAATGCAAAACACATTTTCTTTCTCGCCTTGGTAGGCACTCCTCTAAATTACGATAATATTCAAATTATTAATTTTACCGTAGTAATGTGGATTGGCTTATATGAATTTTATTTATAGAGGCTACCTTAGCAGGCACCTACCTACTACCTACCTGTTAAGATTTCCAATAAACATCGATTAGGTAGGTACCTTCTTTTAATCCTAGTCGATTTAAGTCGGTGTTAATTTTTGCGATAAGATAATTTTTTGTGATTAAAATAGCTTACTACCACATGGCTTTATTTTTTTATATTCGTGTATTATTATTAATAATATTAATATTTTTATTTTGAAATTATTCATTATTTTTGTTTTGAAATTACATACGCACAGATAAATCTATAACTTACATAAGTAAAAAATAATCTTTATAAAATATTAAATAGTAGAGGTTTTTATGTAGCGGATAGACTACCCCTTTTAGACGAGCGTTAAAGTTAGTTTGTTTGATCAGAAGTAAAAGTTACGTCTTACTTTAGTTAAAAACAACCGTGGGTAAGAGTAAAAGTATAAGTTACTTCAGAATGGGTTGTTTGACATCGGGTTTTTACTCAAAATTCTCTGGTTAAGTTTGACTTCTATGGAATGACACGAATTTTATCGTTTTTTCTATGACACAAATGTCAATTTTCAAGCGATCAGCTGTTAGATGGCCGCCATTTTTTTTAAACTTATACTTTTACTTATACCCTCCAATATCGGCGGCTTATTTTTTTAACCAGTGAGTATACATTTTGACCACCGGCTAGGAGTAACTCACGATCAAACAACTCACTTTTCAGTATTATTGCTAAACTTTTACTTTTACTTGACGTCACAAAAAATTCTATTTCAAAATATGTTTATTTTGAGTTGCACTTATTGAAATATTTGAAAAAAATTATGCTTTGTGCTGTCAAAAATATACCTATGTTCCACAATATTTTACTTATTTATTTTTATTAACTACATACAGCAGAAAAACGGTAAACAAAAGGATATTATACACAAAAGAGGTAACACACTATAGGGTCATTCTCATACTGTCGCGTGGTGACCTGCTAACTGAGTAATATTATTGTAAGATGTGTGTATACGTGTCCAAGTGTACAGTACGTAATATGCCTCGTGTGTTGAATATACCTGCTTACTTGTTACTGGTGTTAGTGAAGATTGGAAACTGTAGGTAACTGTGATTATTGATTATTAATAATTATTACCTCCGGAAGGAAAATATTATTGTGAACACAACCTTTTAGTTGCGTATCGACGCCGCTAGGTGCCACTAATAATCAGAACAATCATAATTATAACTAACTACCTAACTAACCATCACGCCATTTCCCCCCCAGTATATATATTCTGTGATTTCCCGAAGGGAGGAGATAGAACTCCGCACCACGCTGTCCTGGCATACTTCTCTTACTTTCTACACATCCATACATCTTCGCGTGTACGCACGTCGATTATTCCGACATTTCACATGCCCCCTTTAAGCACATGTAGGTACTTGATCATGCCCGGACTTTCTCGACTTCTGGATCCAGGTACACTCGCATCATAGATTCCTTTCCTTTCCTTCCTCCCCTCGCCGAAATCATCCTTTCGCTCTACATGACCGAACCATCGTAGGGATGGAAACATGGCCAAGGAAGTTGTATATCTGAGAATAATAATTATTAGACAAATAAAATCGAACCTTTCCACTATCCACCTGATATCGAAAATCGAGTTTCGTGAGTGAAAATTCATTAATTTAATAATAATTATTCTACCAACTTAACTGTAAAAATAGTTTAATTCATTTTTCGACATGAAAGGACGTAGGTATAATACCTACGGAGCCGGTGGCCGATTGCTCAGCTTTAGGCTTTAGTTGTAGAATACATTTGCTCTAAAAAAGGAGCGGATATTATGGAATGATTCTGTCATAATGTTGCGAGAGAATGAATAACAATGCAGTAGGTTCTTTAGATAAACCCGAGACGGCCGAGAGATATTTGCAAATTATTTTTTTGCGAGTGACTCACTTTCTGGGAAATTTCGTTATCAAGAACTCGTCCTATTAATACTTTGTTTATATCATTGTCTTTTTATTGGTTGGAGATAAGAGTGCTGGGCTTCTATTTACTTGCAACGGATGGCCCGGTATGGATACGGATAATATATCGTGAATCGTCAGCCGTCATATCGTCATTACTCCGCATACCTTCACACTTCATACTCCAACTCCATACTCCATAGTCCGCATTGTCAACGTAGCGTACGCTCCTACAAATACTATTTCAACACAAACAGTTGCCTAAATACTGCCTTGCCAAGCAAACGTAAAAACGCGACAATCGATAGTAACTCGCAATATTGTCTGTCGGTTTCAATCACCAAGTAATTTTCAAGTGATTTTGACACAGTGCCAAAGTGACGTTATTGATTATAATTTCTTATCTCTGAAACAGCAAAATGGAAGGTAATAAAATGGCTCCCCCCCCGTACCATACTGCTATGCCAGGTTAGTATTTCATTTTTAAAAATTATAATTACTTCACTTACGTATAAATTAATATTGTTGTGTAAAATATAGGTAGGTATCTACCTGATTTCTGTACATTTATTAATAATAATTGTAGCAAATTAAAGTATAGTGATATGTGTATAATGATAATTGATCAATCATAATGATAGTACAATATTACGTGCGTCATTGATAAAAGGATTGTGTCTTTATGTTTCATGAAAACATTCCAAACTAATCTAATCTAATCTAATCTAATTGTACGAGTATAATATCTACCTACAAATCGATCCCAAATCACTAGGAAAGAAGTGTTTTATATGCTAATTACGATAAACATTTGTAGTAGAGGTAGTGAATCAAAATCCCCCAAGTTTCATATTTTTTTTGAAACAGAACAATGTTTTGTACCAGGAGTTTTCCTTTCAGTCCTTTTCTGAAAAACCTGAAAACGAGCTACGTACTGCAAGGGCTTCTCTTCCATCGAATTGCACGACGTTTAGTTACACTTGGTATATTGACATTACTTAAGACGACGTACCTACTGTCACGTTACCGCAGCTGTTTCCCCTTACTATCGTAGTCTTCGATTTTCTACTTTGACTAGAACTATCGCAACGTTTTTGACGTGATAACGTCTAATAAATCGATGAACGCCGGCTGCACACACGAAAAAGCATGACTTATAGTCACGTTCCGCCTGAGCTGAGTGTGCAAGAGAGAGCGCGGAACAAGCGATAGAGAGGCACGATCGGCCTAAGCGTTCGGTTTGTGACGCATCTATCTCTCTTCCACTCCATCGGCCGATGCGTCCGAGTAGAAGGGAGACAGTAGCAGCACACAAGAAGAAAAAACATTTTTTTTTTTATTTATGGAAAAAATGGTAATTTTCAATTAACTCCTGCTTTGTATTATACAAAATAATGATAATTCAGTAATAATAATTCGATTCAAATCATAAAAGTATGCTATTTTTCATAAATGTTTTCTTATGACGTTATCACGTAAAATTATCGTCCGTAAACCGACTTTACAGACAACCAAAAGTTTTTTCACACGTTTTAGATATCAACCAGAAGCGTGTTTGTATCATCTTATTTTTCCACTATTTATTTATCTCCTTTTTCCTGTCAATATCTAAAAAAGTTAACGGATAAAATTAAGGACTACGTGCGCGACAATTGTACGGAGGAACGGCCACAGTCACGTGACAGCACGTTTGTAAGGATGCATTTGGTGACAATGGGGAAAATTTAAAAGATTGTATTGTTATTTTATTTGATTGATTGAACATTGTGATTTAAACATTTTATTTATTTATTCAAATGAATATTTTTGATGGACTCACACTGAACGTGAGACTGATCAACTTACTCATATTATAAATATATTATACCTAATAGATTTCAGTACATAGAAAGTGTTTACTTAAGTACATAATATATTTTATCATAGGCATCTGTTGTTTTTTTTATTTATTTCTTCTACTTCTTTATCCGTATCAATGGTGTATTTTGTAATCCAGTAAATCTCACAGAGGACATGTTTTCAGCTTTGAAAAAATGAAAAAAATAAAATAAGAACTGTTATTTTTTATGACAGACAGAGATACTAACTACACACTGTTAAAAAAATATAAATGAAAAAAAAATACAATTGTAAAAGTCGTGAATCAACATTTTTTATGGGTTTACCGAGGTTACATCACCGGATGCCGTGGATTGTTTCAAACACAGTACTTTAAGGGTTAAGGGCACTACATTGATATTATTGGTAATATTGGACACCTTGAAGTATATGCCTAATTCCTTCGATCAGCGGTTGAATCCAAGTGTTTATAACACGCTCTGATTCTCTCAGGGCAAAACTTTATTCATTGGTAGAATGGCAATGCCAATGCCAATGCCATTGTCTGCTTTAAATGTTATAAAAGAAATAAATATTATTCAAAATATTAATTTAAGTAAAAGTTATATATGACGGACATAATGTTTTATTCAAATAGTCATACTTTGGTGCACATAAAATAAAAATGTTAATGGTTACCCAAGAGGTAGTCAATTTGTTTTTCAATGAAATTTACTGTATCGAACAATATACACCGTGTCCCACGATGAGACCGCGAAACTCCGGAGGGTGATTGTTCTTGGTATTCTGAGAAAAAATCCGGGCATTTTTAATAATTAATTTAAAAAAAGTATTAATAAAAAGCGACTATGTAATACTGGCTTCTGTTTGAAATGCTAGCGGTGGCGGGGTGGCGGTGGGCGGGGAGGAGTGGGGTCCGCTCTGGTCACCGAACGCCTTGTCTTGTGCGGACATTCAAAATTCGAATTTCATATCTGAAATTGGTGCAGGTCACGTGGTGTTAGCCAGTTCAAAAATGGACGGTATTACACGCGTGAATTTTTATTCATATTTCAATCATTTTTTTAAGAAATTAGAATTGAGTTTTTTGAAAAACTTTATTAAGTTTTTTTTCTCAGAATATCATGAATAATCACCCTATGGAGTTTCGCGGTCTCATCGTAGGAAACGGTGTATAGGCATCTATTTATATTAAATGAAGGGATCAATACGAAATATTTATTTAAATGTGAATTTACGCAAATATTTTATATTTGATACCTTGGACTGAAGCGTAAAACTGACCATCTTGCCTTCATGGGAAAAATGATCAAGTTACACTGCACATGGCGTGCCAGAGCAGTTCCATATGCAACATTAAATGCGGATAAGAAAATAAATATGGAAGTAAAATATTATACATCGGCGGTTGAAAGGAAAAAGTTACTAAGCGACACAATGTGTGCAGAGGAAAATAATACCAAGCGACATAGTAATATCATGTCACTTAGTAACTTTTTCCATTATTATGAAAATAAAACTGCTAGGAACTGAAAAGTAAAGTTTACACTATGTAGTGCATAAAATCGATTTTCACTTCAATATAATAATTTCAGCACTCAGTACCTACATTATACAAACAATATTATTTAATTTGATAATATGAATGATGTAATTTCGTATTTTAGTGCTTGTGTTGTCAGTTGTCAAGTGGGGAGTCAATAGGGGAGGAAACTGTTAAATAATTTGTCAGTTATACGAGTAATAGCATTTTGAGGTGGTATGTCCTAACTACTACTACTGCTACTTTCCCTTATCCGCACAAATGGTGCATTGGGCACTGCATTGGTACACCAAGTGCAGTGAATCTTGATCATTTGTTACATGAAGGTAAGATGATTCAGAACCAGTCCAAGGTATAACACATTAAATATTAATATGAAAATCACATGTAAATAAATATTTCATGTTGACCCCCTTCGGAAAATCCGCGACCGTCCTAAGCTGTCTTAAAAAATACTGGATTTTATGTAGGAGTCCAGGATGGGTTATTTCACAATTAAGGATGTGATGTGTTAACCTAGAAAGCTCCTTGTAATTTATTTCCCGCCCAATTTCTTACCAAAAGTACTGAATTATATCATTTTTGCGTCATTCGACGATGGTGCTTTTGCGATAATTTTACTATTTTTGGATTTTATTTTATTTTATTTATTTAACCCACTTCAACGGGCCCAATAACAGAGGGAAACAACATCACAAACACCCAGGCTTGAAAAAATAACTTTTAATGTTTTTGTTCTCACCGGAAATCGAGACCGGAACCTTCATATCGTGAGTCCAGAGTCTTAGCTATTACGCTACGGAGTCCGCCAGAGGAGGAGGATTTTGTAAATCATTCACTGTTTAAATGACTTACCTTCGTAGTTCAAATAATCCTGTATCCTGTATGCCTGTATCTTAGAAGCAATATGAGTAATGCATAATGGATTTACTTATTCACTTTCATAAAATTTGTCAGAAATGTTACTGTATAATAAAAAATAATCAGCTAATTCGCTGGATTATGAACGAGGAAAATATATTTGATAACTATTCGTTCTTCTAGTGCAAAACTGATTACCTACATACATACTTATATACGAGTGTGTTTATACTATGAACAATATAAGCGTTTTAAATTAAACAAAATCACATGGGTCAGGTTTATTTTAGATGGTACCTACACGTATTCGTCTATAACGTAGCTATAATAATAGCAATAATAAAATAGGAATAATAACATTCTGAAGTCCACTCTATACTGGACATAAAACTGGACAGTTTGTTATGCAGTTTACAAACTGTCCCGTATAAAGCGAAAACTGTATGGAATATTGAATGGTCGGCGTGACGTTTGGCAGACCTGACAGTGAATGTTTTTTTAAGTAAACATTTAAGTTGATATTGATATATTGAATGCTTTTAAAAACGTAAAAATCAAATAATATATTAAAATTATTAGCTATATTAACAAATTTCCTGTGTGGAAACGTGCGATAATAACTTAGGTCGCGCTTAAAAAACGTACATATTTAGCGTGTTTTTGTTGACAGACTGTACAGTTTTCTGAACAAGAAACTGTACAGTTTTCTATCCCGTATAAAGTTCGATAACATTCTTATTATGGTCGTGTGACGTGTCCATCAAAACACCTCCATTTTAACAACATTCTAGCACTTTCTCACGTACATACATAATACGTGTAGCGTGTAGGAGTGTAGGTGTATTATTATGATGTAGTTGTCAGTTGTCACTTACTGTAATAGCTCGTCTATAGTGAATTTATTGATTTCATTACTTAATATATTTAAAAACTTTAAAAAAAACGTGAAAATGTAGATATGAACACATATTATACCTGCGCATTAAAATGTTTGTTGATTAAACTTTGTTTTGACTACTTACTGAACGAAAAATTTTAATTTTATTAAACTATGGTTTAGCGCAGTAAGAAGAAATACTCCGACAGAAAGGGATACAGCATGGACGAAGGTAGATATGGATGACACATTTATTATAGTGTACTCGTATCAACTTACATATTAAATATTTTATTTTTAGTTTACAGTTTAGTCAGCTTATATTTGGTATAGGTTGGGTAAATTAATACCTGGAACAGTGACATACCCAACTTGCTCTTTTTAACAATTTTTTTTCTGAATAGAAGCTTAAATATTTTGATTACAAGTGCAAGCGTTAAATCAGTCAAAAAACATTATTTTTTGAGAACTGTGTCGTGTTGTAAAATAGAGAAAAATATTTTTTATCTTCCTCTTTGGATTATGGAATTGATTACGTGAAAGTATTAAAGGAGGAACCTACAGTAACAATCCTTTGAAAATGGTAGGCTATTGGGGAAATATATGTAAATATACTTTATTTTATTGATATAAAAGATACATGTATTATATTCCTAGGAGTTATAAAAATTCATTTTGGGACCGGTATTTTTAATTACATATTGCACAATCAAACACGAATAAGAAAGACGATACATAATTAACACATTCAATCTTAATCCTATACGTCATAACTATCATTAAAAACATATTTAAATACAAATCTTTAAGGGCTATGTATTGAGTTTATTATATATATCCTTTACTTTTTAATTCCGTTTTTTTTTTCGTGTAAAATTTTTCTGTGATTAAAAAAAAAATTAAAATTCAAAAGATTCCTAGTAAAAATTATTTAAGGACTGATGCTTTAAAAGCACCCGTCTCGTCGATCAAGGGTCGTACTGAATAAATAGCAGAAAAAATATTTATTACCATTCACACAAAAAATACCGAAGTTGAAAATATAGGACACTTCCCTATTCAGTGTCCATTTTGGTAACTACCTACTGATAAACTTAAACTGATGTTTATAAAATAAAGTATTCTCCAGTATTTTCTCGGGTCAAATTCCAGTTTATATTATTTTAATTTTTCATCGTGGCAGCCTACATAATTACGAGCATCCATTAAATAATTTAAATTCTATACCGAATTTACTTTAAACGAATTTAATATGGTAGATAATTGCATAATATGCTGTATTTTATAACTTTTTTGAGCGTTTCCAGAAATTTTAAATTTACTCAAAACGTTCGTTTTTATTACCGTTAATAGGGTTGTTCCCGATAGCATGAATATCCTTGAAAACGTTATAAATATTTAAAGTATATTTTTACAATTCCAACGATATAAAACACAATTATCAAAAATGTTGTTTTTATTTATAAATGTATGTTTTAAAAACACGAAATTACGAGTGACTTTTAACGCCCGTTATTGGCTAATGACGTCATACCCGTCCATTATAAAAGGCGGAAATTCATTACGAAGTGAGCGCTCATATTGATGTGACGTCACACCGCATGAGCGCTAAATGGAGGATTTTGCGAGCGATTTGAAAAAGCCCTATTTCAAACCGCGCTAGAAAATTCATATGACATCGTAAAAAATTTTTAAAAAATCCCTTGATTTTGTTATTTTTCAATCAATTTTTTTAAATAAAAAATAGAAAATCGGAAAGAACCCAATTGTTATCGTCATTTTTCCATTGTGTTCAGAAAAGACTTCCTCTTGTAAGAAATTAATAATTGAATTTGAAACACACTGCTTTATCGACCTTAGTCAGTATTAACCTTGTATATGTACAGAGGTAGTTTGGTAGTATTTAGTAAAATAATACCTATCACGTGACCATCGACCATCCAACACACAATGCTAGCTGTAAAACGACAATAAATTTAGTGATGCAGCCTTGCTTGCCGTTTTTATTCTGTTTGGACATTTTCCATAGTTTCATGTTTGATCTTATCACGGTTGATAGACTTTACACTCAAACGCTATTGTGATATTTTTCCTATATGGAAAATATAAATATGATAAGTCCATTTAATTAATAATTTATTACTGCTTATGACGTGTAAACCAATATCTTCTTATTATTAATCTGTTAATTGATATAATTTAATAACAGCTTTACCATACTTGAAAAAATTCTCGTTAATTTTTTTTTAAATATAAATATCGTGGGCCTTCAGGCAGAAATCACTAACTCCAGATTTCCTGCTTTGAGATAACCAGTGCTAGTGTTATTATTGTGCTTAAAAGAGTGGTCAAATCTTCACCTTTAAAGTGATTTAATTAGTTTTGGCTATTAACTTTATTGCTTTTAATACAAATCGAGATTTAAGTCAGAATATTGTTAAACCGAGCGATTTCTACCTAAATGCTCACAAAATAATATAGGCCACGTGACTTAGAGCACAGGTAGCCGATAACAACATTTTTTTAAAAGACAAAAAAATATTTTAACAAAATTTTGAAATGAATACAAATACTTGTAGACAAATTACTGGATTAAACCCATGCTGGGCTGATGTCAGATATATTTGATATCCCAACAGAGACAGAGAAACTCTGGGAACAAATGTGGGTTATCTAGGCGTTTACAGGGCTTATGACCTGTCATTGGCTAGGTTAAGTGGGTTAAGCAAACAAAAAGTTGGAGAGACATCTTCAGGTGTCTTCTAGAGTAAGTAATAAAGCTCGGTGGAGCCTTATCCACACTAATAAAGATGATTGCCAAAAAAATGCTTTACAATCTTCTCAACAGATGACACCAGCATAGAAAAATTCTGTAAAGCGGAACGACGAAGACGAGTTCAATATGTAGTAGTTCCAAAATTTGTCATATATGGTTATCAGATGATGGGAGGAATGGGGAATGTTGTAGTACGTCAAGTGGCCACTTAACAATGACAAGTCATAAGCCCTGTAAACGCCTAGATAACCCACATTCGATTCCAGAGTTTCTCTGTCTTTGTTGGGATATCAATAATATCTGTCAAAAAATTAGCTTAAAATAAAATAAAAACTTATCATGATATACTGCACTTAATGTACCAATACAGTGCCCTGTGCACCATTAGGTGCGGATAAGGGGAAGTAGTAGTAGTTGTAAACGTAGTAATATGCTACTTTAGATTAAAATGACGTTTCTAGTCGAATTAAAACGATGTTTTTAGGTATAAAATGAATGAAATGTGACGTCACCCGGGCCCTATTCTGGCAATTTGTCGTTTTAACGTCGTAACTAAAAGGACATTTTTAACCATTATTATCTATTATTACTATGCATTTCGGGATTCGAATGTTTTATTATTAAAACAGTAACCTTGACGTAAAGACTAAACTTTTGACTTACAAATCACTACTGAGACTTACCTACGCTAGCCCCATCTGGGGCTATGCAAAGGCGACCAAAAAGATCTACTCCTTTCAAAATAAAACACTCAGAAGGATCTTGCGAGCCCCGTGGTTCGTAAGAAATACAATAATACACAGAGACTTACTGACCCCCACCCTCGAACAACACATCCACACTATCGCGACAAAATTATTTCTCTCCCTTCCTACCCACCCCAACCCCCTCATCTCATCCTTAGGTAAAATAGACCTCACCCTAGATCCAGCATTCTCTCCAGCATTCTCTCCAGCATTCTCTCCAGCATTCTCTCCAGTCCCTTGATAGAAAGTGAAAAAATGTTTTCTTGTATTTCCAGCGCCCGCGTACCCCCAGCAGTACCCCCAGCAGTGCCCGCCGCAGTACGCCCCCCCGCCGCAGTTCCAGCAGCCCAGCGTCATCATCACCACGCCCGTGATCGCCGTGGGCGGCTGCCCGGCCTGCCGCGCGGGCGTCATGCAGGACGACTTCACCTGCTGCGGCATCTTCTGCGCCATCTTCTTCTTCCCCATCGGGATCCTGTGCTGCCTGCTCATGAGGGACAAGCGCTGCAGCAACTGCGGGGCGCGCTTCAACTGAACACAACACACAGGGCTAACACAATCAAACAACTTCATTAACTAAACATACCTATTGCTGCAATAGCAATGTATTATACCATTATACCATTTTTTTATACCACCGCCTTCCATAAGACACAGCAAGCCATGTTACAACAGAGGAGCATGCTTCCGCTGAAAAAGCTATTAATAGGACAATACAACTTGCAAAACAACTTTACATGGGTCAGAAAACTTAACATGATTCCGTTCAGTTTGCAATCTGTCCCGTGCAATACAAAAACTGGATGGAATATTGAATGGTCGGTGGGACGATCGATGTTTTTTTAAAATTTAAAGGCAGGTAGGTATATGTAGTATTGAATGTTTTCGAAAACGTAAAAAAATCGACTTATTTACTATTATTATTATTATTATTATAAGTATTTATTTATTGACGGACAGAATCCATTATAAACATTATAGATAAACGAAATTTTTACAAAGAAAAAAAAATTGCAAGGACAGAAATAAACAGCAAAGACAAAGAATAGATTTTTTAAATTAAGTAAAATGGAAAAGCTAACTATACAGATTCTTCAGCGGATTTATAAAGAAAGACATCCTTACACCAAAATAATCAAGATCTTGATTTAATATATTAATGCTTGTGTGCAAACATTGATATTGATATTAATGCTTGTGTGCAAACATACGATAGTAACTTTCGATCGCAATAAAAAATATACATATTCTGCGTGCCTTTTAACAGGCTGAACATTCTGAACAAGAAACTGTTATTGAAACAGTTTTCTGACCCATGCAAAATGTAGTTAAACATTTACTACCTAATTCAATACTGCCGCTCAAGTTATTGACTGCACAAATATTACATATGTATAATCTAGTCTTTACATATACGAGTTATAATAAACCATTTTGAAAAAATTATTATAATATATGTATTTGCATTATTTATTAAGTTTTCATTTTTATTTTTTAAAATAAATTCGCCAAACCATTCAGCATAGATGCAGTCTAAACTTATTTAAATATTTAACTAAACAAAAAATAATAATTTGTCACTTATTTGTGGAAGGATTTAAATTTTTACAAAATACAAATAAAAATGAAAATAATAATATAAATTTTAAAAATTTATATTCCAATATACATTTGTCCATTTTTCAAGTAATTTTATTTTATTGATTGCAAAAAACAGAATTCTTATCAATTTATATAGAAAAAAATGAGATTATTACCAACATCCAAGATAAATAATTTATATACAATATACATAGATTAAGTTATAAAATGTTTATTATTTAATTTATTAGGTACTATATCCAGGCCCCTCTTTTCCACGGGCACTCTAGGCCCCTCTGGGCACCACTTTCCATGCAGCCCCTAGTTTCTTTCAGATCACCAACCGACAAACCGACTAATTTGTTTACTTCAGTTAATAATTTTATTATTAAGGATTAATTTATTTCCAAAAATTTAACAGTTTGTCGCTTATGTCCGTAGAATGTGACGTGCTCAAAGACATAAATTTTTGAAATGATTGTCATTTTTGTCTCTCTAAAACTAGAAGAGTACCTCTTTAATAAACAAAATTCTTGATTAATTACAAAGATATAAATTTAGTGTGACAGCAAGAATTTATTTTAATAAACATTTTTTTTTGTGTAACTATAACATACTCCTTTTGCGTGTTCTTTATAAAATGGTGCTCTGTAATATTAGTTTACACATGTATAAATATATCATAGTCAAAGGGGCCTATTATCTATTATCCTAGGTGCTTAAGCCCTCCAATAGGTTAAAGACGGCCCTGTCTATACAATATACCAATTTTTTTTATAGTCCTTTATGTTTTCTTATATTTGTAAAATAATGTTTAATGAAAATAAAATGCTACTAAACACTTCAACAGGTATATATTGAATATACCGTAGTTAGTAGATTACATTGGTATGTATACATATTAGGGTGTCCCATATATTATGACCAAAAAAATTTTTTTTTTCGATTTTGAAAACGCATACCCTCTATCTTTTTTGCAATTACTATGGTCTATTCAGATACGAAATTTCATATGTGTACAATGATTTTAACTCGTGCCGACAGGGCCTCAAAGTTTTTCAAAATTAGAGAAATTCCCTTCATGTTGTATGAACATGTTCCGATGCAAGTCGGCACGGGTTACTGTACTCCAAATGAACTGAAATTTTCTGAACAAGTGCTTTATAGCAAAAAAAAAGAATGTGGTCCCTATGCATTAAATAATAATCAAGTTGAAAAATAAGGGACACCTAGTAGGGTGAAAACAAAATATAGTACCTATGGGACCAAAAAAAATTTTATTCGATTTTGAAAACTTTACTATCTTTTTTACAATTACTATGGCCTATTTACATACGACATTTCATATGTGTACAATGATTTTAACTCGTGCCGAAAAGGCCTCAAAGTTTTTCAATTTTTTTTTAAATAATACTCAATTTGAAAAATCTGGGACATCCTAATACATATACAGGGTGTAACAAAACTCGCAGTAGGTACAACCCGAAAACTGGTGAAACTGGTACGTGGGTAAAACGAAAACTGGTACGTGGGTACCGACCATGAGGTTCGTAGTCGTAACCCTTCATCCCTGTTAATGTTATTAGGATGTTTGTGCATTTCAATGGTTTCCTTTATTAATCGGACCTGATGATTTTTGGCCTTACCAAGGTAATGTGCTCCGTAACGTCGGAAGCAAAGCCCACAAAAACGGCATAATAACCCAGAAAAACATTATCTTTGTTCTGAAGGCCGTGAAAACCTAAGAACCTTACTTCATTTTTGTTTTAAAAAAAATGTCCAACCATAATTAATTTAAAACTAAAGATTAAGCCTAATATCTATTAAATTCATTTATTAGGCAGTTTTTATTTTGATTTTCATTGCTTAAACCAAAATATGTTTTACTGTTTTTGAGCTAAACCTAATTTTATCTCCAGTAATTTTACGACTACTGTGTAATTATTTTTTACAAAAATATATATTGGACCTGTGCAATGTATCCTTTATTAGTTAAATAAAGAAATATTTTTGCGAACTACACGTGTTTAGTCATTTTAGTCTAAATTAGTTATCTTATCTGAACACAAAATGACTTCATTTGAGCGATAAAATGTTGGCAAAGATAACGAAAGCTTTTTGTTCACATCTGTCATTTTTATTTTTAATATGATTTACGTACTTACCTACCTACCTACTTAATTTCCTGCCCAGATAAATACTAAATTGCTAAATAACCCTATTTAAAAATAAACATGAAGAATGAAGATGCATAAGTATCTACTTTTTGAAGTGAAAACTTCTTTAGAATCGCTGGGAGTGATTTGAAACTCTATGAAACGAAAAAAGCGACACTAAATTTGGTAGTGTATATCACCCAATTAATTTGCGCTCCGCCGCGCGAAATTCGTGGCCAAGTTTGGTTGGAAGGCCTCTCTTGAGCAAGAGTCGGCGGTTCGAATCTAGAATTGATAAACAATTTTTTTTTTAAATATATAATAATAATAATAATAATAATAATAATAATAATAATAACAATAATAATAATAATAATAACAATAAATAATAATATTATTAATAATAATAATAAATAATAACAATAATAATAATAATAACAATAATAATAATAATAATAATAATTATTATTATTAATAATAATAATAATAATAATAATAATAATAACAATACCTATACTGATACTGCATTTATCTCATTCTCTCTCAGCTTAGTTTTATTAAGGTTTCACTTCTACCTGCTGTGAACTGCACACATGATTTTTTTTTATAAACTTAGTACATCTATCTATAATATAATATTAATAATGGTCAGGATACAGTGCATTTGATGTACGAACAATGCAGTGGACTGCACCATGCGCGCATGCGCCGCCATTAGGATAAGAAACTCCCAAATTGTTAATAAGCACCTGTATTTTAGGAAAACTGCAAAGAGTGTGCAAGATAAATAAATGCATGATGTAACAAAACTCGTAGTACAACCCGAAAACTGGTGAATCCATATCATATTTGGAGTCGAATGTGTAATATGACTTGAATCTAGAAAGAAAAAAAAAGAACCGCAGATTAAGTAAAATTGGGCGAATTTAAGAACTCAATTTAATAAGTTAAAATCCAGTTTTTTTTTGTTTTCTTTACGATTAGTGTTAATTTGAACCATAGTTTTCGAGAAAATCGATTAAGAAGTAAAAAATTACTCTACAAAATCGACTCCAAATATGATGTAGATTCGCTGGTTTTCAGCTTGTAGATCGTGTTTTGTTACACGGTGAATAATGCCATTATAAGATGACGATTTCATAAGAATAATGAACTAAGTTTTCGTCACCGACTATATCGCTCATCTGCTGCAACAACGTCATAACTACAAAAACGGATATTGCAATAATGGAAACTTTAGTTAACAAAAATAATATATTTTAGCTTAAAAAGCATCTCCTAAATAATTGTGAAAGTTGAGTTTTGGCGATGTTGCAGCAAACGAACGATAGGTATAATATTTACATGGGTATACTTGATCAGTAGGTACCTACTGGAACCAGACTTAGACAAGTGGATATTGAGCTTCGAGCTCCGGCGCATCATCGGATAACAATTTCACCACTTAATCACGCTAACAGCTTAAAGCTTACAAAGCTTGACCTTCAATAAAGGCTTGTGATTGAAAATTTGAATCGAGTCATGGCAGATGCGGAGTGGGGATTACCAACCATTATGTATTGTAGGGAAGCGCATTGTATATGTTGGAAAAAGGTAGGGATGAAGTAGCCAGCTTATTGATGTTGAAATGCGCATCTCTCAGGCGAATGTGTGGGTTTAAGGACTTATGTTTGATAGGTGTACAATCTTAGCCTTTTCTATATAAAAAAAAGCGGATAGCGTGTTTCAAGGGTAAACTTATTAAATTTTTATTTACTTCTTTTCCACAGACAACTTATTTTTTTACTAAAAAAACACTCCGTTTCACGCAACAAAAATTTAGAAGAATTTTTCTTTTTAAATTTACAGAGTGAAAAGCTCGCTTTGTTAAAAACGTTTTCTTACTAAGCTTTTGGTAAATAGTTTTAGTGTGGTTTCCAGCCTTTTAAAAGTTCAGTGAAAAGGTGAAATTTTCAATTTACTTCCTGCTGCCTATATTTAAATATGTTAAATATTTCAACGTTGTACAAGAAGAAAGGCTCTGTATTTCATAACAAATTTTTATTTTTGGGGAAAATGCCCAAAAGGGGGGGAAAAATTTTTTTTTAAAAAAAATTTTTTGGGATTTATTTAAGAATAAAATTTTTTTTATTTTTTTAAAACCATATTTTGTAATTTTTAAAAATGAAGGATTTTTTAAAAATTTTTGTTTTTTAGGTATTAGGTTTAAAAATTGGGTTTTTTTTTTTTATTAATAGGCCCCAAAAATAAAAATACAAAATATTCCTTTCCCAAAACTTTTTTTTTTTTTGTCCTAAAACGGGGTTCTTTTAAAGTTCCCCCAAAAACCTAAAAAACCAGGGAAAAAAAATAGCTTTTTTAAAAAAAAAAAACAAAATTTTTAAA